>SMGT01010075.1:0-30787 GCA_004794575.1 Lanistes nyassanus | reverse complement strand
CGCTCAAAGTGAAGAATTGCAGAAAGGGCTCGAAGAAACTTGGAAGTGTTGCCATCGTTCGCTGTTTGAATCAAACTGAAAAGACGCTACGGCCTATGGGGAGACACGTGGGCTGTTGTGCTATTACAAATTTCCGCTTCCGGTGGATGAGCCAGCGCGCAGCAATACGCGAGACGACTGAGTTATATGCCGGCACGCGAGACTGCTAGCGAAAGCAGCAATGGGTAGTTAGAAGTGGCAAAGCTGGCAATGGCGTGTAAGATGTAACGAAACCACACCGTTATTTTCGTTATTTCGTTACTCCAAATTTGTAACGATTACGTTACTTCGTTACAATGTTGAAAACTGTAACTCCAGCGTTATTTCGTTACTAGAAAATGTAATTTCGTTACAAAATGTAATCGCTACATCGTTACTTGCCCAACCCTGGACATAGGTGCATCTTTACTTGTGGCATCACGTCACACTGAACATGGTTTACAGTGGGTGACTGCCAAAGATGCCGTCTGAAATATTTCTACAATTTTTCATGCTATTTTATCACCCCTCGGCACTGGACACACCAAAGAGTCACTCAGACATGCCTGAATGGTAAGAATTTATGCATTGCTGTGCTTACACTGTTCTAATAGTTATGCTTAGCCAGTTCACAGCAGTTGTATTAACGATATTTAGCAGCGTACATTGCCAATTTACCACTGTCAAGTAGAAGTGTCTGTAGTCAGTTTACCAGACACAAAAGTTTACATACCCAGTGTATTAATGTCACACAGTGTCTGTAACCAGTTTGTCCACAAGCTCTTGTGTGTGCTGACAAATAGTATTTACTGAAAGAAGTGCTCAAGCAGCCCATTATCACACCAAGCTGGCAGGATCTGGATCCAACAGGGTCTACAAATGCAAGCATACCTGGGATAGTGATGGTTGATATGTTGCCATTTTCTTCCAGTATCATGACTTCAATGGCAATATCATATCTGTAATGCTCTGTCAGCATTCTCCACTCCTCTTCCCACAGTAACACTGGACTAAACGATCAGAACCACACAAATATAAAGACAGCACTACACAGCTCAATAATAGCAAATGGACAGGGGAGAAGGTGTGGGTGGTGGTGGTGGCGGGGAATAAACTGACAAGGCTATTCCAATTTGCTTTTAGAGAACTCAAACTACTTTGAAGGTGTTCTTGAAACTGAAAATTATTAAATGGCCACAAAACAGGAACCAAAATATACTTTGGATAATCAGATTTTCTCCTGTGTCCAGTCAAGGAAACCAGCCTCACGTCTGTGAATGTCTTCAAACCCTTAACACCCTAGGGGCTATTGCAAACAAATTAAAGAAAAAACTATCTGCAAACATGACATGTCAACATGTGTGAACGTGTAGGGGGAGAGGAATGTGCGTGATGTCAAATCACAAATCCTTATGTACCCATGGTCTCCATTGTTCTCAGCCCCGTCCACTGGAAACAAGAGTTTGCTGTGATCACACAGCAGCCGCACATTGCAGATCTTTTCCAGTGGCCCCTTCCGCATCGTGTCCCTATTCAGAGAGAAAGGTCCGTCCAATACAAAATGCACTATTTTTAGGAGTTGCATGGACAATAAACGTAACATTTTTTGAAAAACTGTGGGCAGACATCCAAAAGAGAGCGCAAGACATGAGTATCTATGTGCATGAGGGTACAGATGTGAATGCCCTTGTGTACAAGTGCACACACACCAACATAAATTTATGCCCATGCAGTTGACATTCACCCCATCCAGATGGCACTGCAAATTCTGTTTTGGTACCTGGTCCGCACAAACTTTCTCCACTCCTCGATGAACTCCCCATTGACAACAAAGACTCGCTGGCCATTCAGCTTAGGTGGTCTAGGTCGGTTTCTGCCAAGATACAGCATGTGCAGGTCGTTCTTCAGTTGGGAGTACAGCAGCACCGTCGTGTCTTGCAGCTCCTTTTCCTGTTCTATTTTTACCTGAAGGACACAAACAACAGGTGCAAAATTCTACTATGAGGCTATGTATAAAGAGTACAGACTGTAGTTCACATTCCTAGCCCCAAGGATCACATGATATTTAGCAATAAACACTTGGTTAGAGTGCATTGCCCAGACTATGGCAGAGGTCATGAATTTCAGTCAGGCAGAGCAGTGCTCATACAGGCAATGTATGAATGAAAAGCTAAAAGTTAACAAAAAGCCACTGAGCCAAGCTACATTGAATGATACAGACAATGAACACTTTCAGGGCATTACCCCTTGTCAAGACAACACAAACAAAACAGAGACAAGAACAGGCAAAGACAAGAAAAGGCATTTGGCTGAGTGAGGTAATACAGCAGAGGAGGAGTGGGGAGGGGGGAGGGAGTGGGGTGGAGGTTAATTACATAGGGGTTTAATCACTAAAGGAGAAATGCAGGTAAAATGGAGAGAGAAAAACGGAGGATTAAAAAGCAGGGAAAAAGTGGTGGCCAAAAGAGAGGGCGGTTCAATGTCCGAGGTTCAGTCCTGTGGGTGAGACAGCATACTATAAATGAGTAGAGAAAAACCATGCTGACTGCATGAATCAAGAGACAGCATGCTGTTTTTGTGGGAACAGAGATAGCATACTGCGAATTTGAGTAGAGAAACAGCATGATGTCTGCATGAATCAAGACAGGATGCTGTTTTTGTGGGAACATAGACAGCATACTGTTCGTGTGTGAACAGAGAGCCTACTGTGTGAGCACTGAATTGCTTAGTTCTAGAATTTCTGCGCATGCTCACAAAGGACGAAGAGGGCTGTTAACTCTTTGGCGACACGCAGCCTGATGTCAAGCGACGGGCCCGACTGACCGTTGAGGCCGCGCGCCCTGCACACATCTGACAGATTTAAAATTTGCAGCGAGGCATTTAACGGTATAAGGGAAGTAAACTTTGTATCATTGTAAAGCTCTATCATTGGTTGTTTCCCCTGCACTGTCTAAATGAGTTTCGGAAACAGTTTCGGCTTGCCAAACAAGGTTTAGTGTAGCGGCTGGCCAGGTCTCCTTCCTTCGTTCACAATGGCTACACATGTTTCGTTTGTTGTGTGTGTGCAAAAAGTGACTGCATTTGGGACTAAATAGTAAGTAGTATTTAATATTTTTAACTAAAAGTATTGTTTCCATTGTGATGCCGAAGAATAGATCTTTCTAAATATGTAAAATATATTACTGTGAGTGTGGTAGTTTTTAAGCGGTATTTTTTTTAAAACATGTAAACCTATGCGGACTCGAGGGTGCCCAAAGAGTTAAACTAAACTATCTGGATAATCTGCCAGATGGTCTTTCCAAGGGTGAGGAAATGAAGACAGTGTCAAGGCAGTTAAACTAACAAAGGATTAGCTATTAAAACCCCACAAATTTGGTAAATCAAGCATGGGTGGAGGGTGGAGGGGTTAGGATAGCCCCAAGGTTGAGCACTCCATGATGACTAATGAATTATCACACCCGTTGTATTGCCTACAGACAATATGGAGTTTGTGCTATCTCTGGGATGTTACAAATAGAACATATCTTTGACATGAAATGTCATTTTGTCACAATAAGAACTAATGTCCCTTCACCATCCCTCCATCACCTTACTTCTCACAATACTGATACTCAGACCTTCTCTTATACGAGCCCAACAATCCCCACTAATTTGTACTTCAACCACAGTACCAGGCACTGTCTGCAGATGTGTGCATTATGGTCAAACTGAGGACAGTCTGGAAAGTAGAAGCGGAGACGTGACCATACAGCATCGATCACAAGGCGGCGACAGGTATCATCAGGAACCAGTTCACCTGTCAGTCAAATCAAATCATGCTTTAAGGTGACTCGTGTACTGCCATAACTTTTCGTTTAATGAGGCTAACATAAAGACAAGTACATCTTGTCTCTACAAATAGAAATAATTCAACACTAGTTCCTCCAGATTTAAGAGAAAGACAAGGCAGTGGATATACCCTATAAAAGAACTGAACAGGAAAGTTCTGGGGCAAAACATTGAAGTGCGGTGGTAGCAGGCACCCATATCCTCAACCTGAGAGGTCTGGTTTACACAGGTAAGAGGGCTCATTGGCCTCCTGCACAGGATGTTTTCAAGCATAAAAAACACCTTTTTTACAAGACTATAAGCACAGCAGCAGTCACCAAAGACATTTACAATGCCACACAAAAAAAAAAAAACTTGGCACAAAAAGACCACCACAACCACCTGGTTATCAAACAGCTGCATGCAAGCCACTACACAAAATGCTCTGTCTCCAGCTAAATGAGAAGCTATACAGGTTATGATCACGTTGTGCAGTCATGATGTTATCTCACCAGCTTACCATGCTCTTGGCACACAATCTCCGAGTTAAAAGCGCCAGTTATGTCAGCATCATCCACTGCACTGTCGCTCACACCACCGTCTCCTCCATTTCTGTCCTCCTGACCTGCCTCTCGGTCGATGTCCATAGGCCTATCGCCATCCTTTTCTCCGTTCTCTTCATCTGACATTTCAAAATGCAGCTCCCTTAGAACAAGCTAACAGAACTGGTTAATGCAAAAAGTTCCTCTGCAACTAACATTTTCAAATGAGCCTCTTTCAGAACAGCCTAATAAAACTGTGCCATGCAAATAGTTGATAAGGATTTTTTTTTTTTTTACAAACTGTGATTAACATTAGAAGACATTTGCAGCGGGTATCTTGAAGACATAGGGACCAGCAGCAGCTTTCATCATTGAGCTCACCATTTTTGTTATCAGTGGTGTCCACAAAAGTGTAGGAAGGTTCCACTTTGGCCAGTGCATGTCGTTTCCAGCTACGCAATGAAGCTTTGCCTACCCAGTACATCGTTCGACTGTGGCCAGGAAACATGCAAACAAATGACAGGCTTTGAATAGAAAAGTAAACTTTTCTATCAATCTTTAAATAGGAAGAAAGTGTTAATGACATGAAGCCATATCTAACATCGACTAATTCGTAAGGTTTATGTGCAGTTATAAGGTTGACCTAGCTCTTAAGGTGGCTCTTGGCATGTTTTTTGCCCCCCAAAAATCATGTTTAGATAACTGCTCAACTACACTACTGAAATTTTGAACATGAATTCTACATACTTCCATATTTCTTTGAGCAATGTTTACAGCATGCGATTAAAAAAACCATGTACGGACAATTATGCTGTAAAAAACCATGACTGTGTACTGTAGTAGTTTGCCCCCTCATTGTGGAGTACTTATGTGTGAAGTACAGTTATATTTTGGTGATTATTGTGAATCTGTCTCTCTTTAATATGTATGAGGAAACTAATTCTACTGTGTTAGAAAACCAATTTGATTACTAAGTAGTCACTTTAAAAAGGGTAAAATTGAAAATTTGTTCCCCCTCAACAAAGACTCACAGTACTGTAGTTGAAAATTATGAAAGATTCTGCATATGATCCGGCATAAGACAACAAATTTTATGACCATATATTAAACAGAAAAAAATATAAATGGGTGAGTTTATCAAACCTGCAATAAATGCATGTTTGAGAATTCAGACTTTAAAGCTCCAGCAAGTGTGTTAGCAGTGTCTCCATGGCATGACCTCAAGGGCTAAAACGAACTCTTAGACTTAGTTGGCTATGCTGTTTCATCTAGCTGTGGCAAAATCTGACAGAGCTTCCATACATAGTGATATAAAAGGATCAGCAATTTGTGCTTGCTAAATGGCAGCATCCATGGTAGGAAAAAGCCAAAGAGTTTGTGATAAGGGTGGATTTTGCAGCTAGAGGTACATAACAAATAATGTAAATAAATGAAGATTTTGGTTGGAATGACACAAAGAACTAAAGAATATGATTGTGCACCCTCCAAAATATTGCTAACATGTGTTTATCTCAAAATGTAAAAAAAAAAAGAAAAGCATTCCCAGAGCCACCTTAAATGCAGACACTTTCTTAATTCATATTGTAACAAGAAGATAATTAAAACTGACATCAGGGTTTTGGTTTTAATTTTAGAATTCCTTCCCAAGTAAAACCAGGTAAATATACATTAGCAGAAGACCGCTTGTACCTTCCTGTCACTTGTAAATCTACTTTTGCAGAAAACCACTTGTACTTTATTGTATTGTGTAAATCTACTTTAGCAGAATACTACTTTTACCTTCCTGTCAGTTGCCTGAGAGCAGAGTGGAAGAACTTGCCATCCTCTGCTACCAAGTGCCTGAACTTTAACTCATGACATCGCAGTTGTACGCACTTCTCACAGGTAGCTTGAAGACTGTTAACAAAAACCAGTCATAAAACAATACAAGCATTTTCATCTCCATCGTTCTGCCTAAAAAATGTCATTACAATCTAGATGTATTATGGAGAAGCAGGTTGGAGAACACGTGACAGCAAAAATCTCTGAAAACTTGCTGAGAGCCAAGAGTCCCAGGAGGGGTCGGGGCAACGCTGTGTTGTACAACCCCAGACTTCCCATCCCAATGAAATCTAGCAAACTTAGATGCCAGTAGATAGTGTGGCATGCCTGCCTTGTTCACTTTCTGGAAGCATTCAGCAACTCATTGATCAGTGTCACCAGGTTTCATACTTTCCCAACTCAGCTTGTGGTTAAATAAACTTTCCCATCCATCCATCCCCATCTCAACTTGTTGTTTATGTAAGCTTTACATGATTACATGTTTTTCTCGCTGTTGGCCTACGTGTCAAACGCAACGGCTTAACACCCAACCCTACCAAGGGGTTTAGCAGCTGGCTTTGTAACTAGCCCAGACTTAGGTCGGCTGGAAAGCCTATTCAAGATTAATGAAAGTGACTTCGGGGTAGCTCTGGAGCAACATAGGCTAACAGTGTGTTGCCTTGTAATCTCTCTGTTTTCTACGTCACAATAAAGTGACTGCCAGCTAACGACTTCATTCTGCCTCTCTCTGACTCCCTGAGGCCATCAGGTCTGCCTTCAGAAGTAGTTGATGATCATGGGGCCAAAGATGGGTGAACTGACATGAACAAGTGGTTGAATCAACTTAAGCAAGTGGATGTAACGACCAAGGGTGCTGGTGAACTGGTTGGTGAAACCAAAATGGGCGAAACGACCAGTCCCCATTTAAATCTGGTATTGTCTAAATTATCAGAAGTTTTACCCATATAATCTTGGTCCTCCACCAAATGCCTTGTACAGTTCCGAAGCCTGAAAATCACAAAAACAAAACAAGTAGTCAGACCCCTATGTATTAGCTTCAGGAGACCAACTTCTTTGCTTTGCTATGACGAGCACAAGAGATCTACACTGTCACCCACCAATGAGAAGGTAATAATTTCAAATTCCATGCCACATCAACATTTGTGGCTATACTGCTGTGGGGATTTGTGAAAACTGACTAGTCATCCAGTCAATGCTATCTGCTTTGAGGTAATGTACAAAGAACAAAAATGACATATTAAACAGTGTACACAAGTTTTATTTGAGTAATGAAGTCGAGCATGGAGCCAGTGAACTGCTCTGTGTACAGCAGACCAAGCAGCTCAGAAGGGCCTGATGAAAGTCAAGTCTGTGGTTGAGCATTTGCTACCATGAGAGAGCCCTTCTAGCACCTTAGCTTCTGGCAAGTGGGTATCTGCTGCAGGTAACAGGTTATAATTAGACTGTGTGTGACTTGTCAAAAGCCTAGTGTTTAATCCATTCCCATTGCTTTGGAGACAGTACACCAATGGAAACATGCTATGGCTGACTGCCCTTTAGAGAGTTTCACAATGACTTTAAAAATGTTTGTAAAAAACAAGAGGGGGGTTCACCGGCAACAGATGTCCCTGGTGTTTTCTTACAGCAGAATCATTTTCTATCAAGTTTCTTCTCTTAGACCATACAATACACGACTTCCTCTAAACTGTGGTCTCAAAATCACGCAATCTTGTTTAGGAGTTAGCGAGACAATTGCGTCCGCCATTTTGCTGCATTCACTCAGATACCTTTTCAATACAGCCTTTTAGACAGAATTCACAATGGACAGATTTCAGGTAGGATACTTTTTTAAAACAAAAAAGTTCTTTCAGCCTGCATTGGAATTATGTTTTTATCACACAGTTTTTTTCTACATTTTTAAAAATAAGCTACGTACAGACCATGGGAAGTCATGGACTTCTCACATATGAGAAAACCCTCTGAGCGCATCAAGTGCATACGGTGACCCATTCGAACACTAAATAGTGAGTACTGTTTAACAGTGTGTCAGTAAAATTGTATAACTATTTTGATGTTCGAAAACTGATCTTTCAAAATAAATGAAGTAGATTACTGCATTTGTGGTAGCTTGCAAGCAGCATTTATTTCAATCATGCTGAAATCTATACGAGATCACAATGGTATCAATAGACGAAAACACTTCATTGGAACTATGTTAAAAGTTTCAAACCAAGCAGAATATTACAGAGATGAACTCAATGATCTTTGCCAACTCAGCACAACTTACCCCATCAATACTAACAGCCTTCATCCTAGATACCATGTCGGGATGAAGTCTGGGAAAAAAAAATCAGCATACATGAAATCACCCCTTTATAGAGTCCAGAGAATTAAACATGCCTACATAATCACTGCACACAAAGACAAACTAATAGGCGAAATCACTATGTAGCCACTTCTGAGAAGTCCTGTGCAAGGTCTGAGAGATGGCTATGTCTTCTTTTGATATTTAAAACTGAAGGTGAATGCAGTAGGTAGCCTAAACTGTGTTGAATGATAATGCTTGCTGTCTTGTTTTGACCATAAATGGTCGCAGAAGACCGGCTGCTGGATGATCGCAGACAAAGAAAACAAATGTGATTTTTTTAGAGGTCAAATACATCCTACCAGTTAATTTCTGCTAAATAATGAACATGCTTATCAAGCTGTGGCAACAAGGACACTGAGCCAAGCTAAATAACGTCAACATTTCTAGGCGTTGCTCCTTCATCAGGACACAACACATAACACAAACAAATGAAGTAAAATATGGCATAAAACAGGAAACAACAGGAGGGAATGACCCATGAGAAAAAAGACTTATCTGTGGATCAAAATGATTTAAAGGATTGCAGAATGAAAGTCTTTACTTTTGGTGAGGACACAAATACTCGGAGCAATCAATTGTGCCAGCCTTTTCCGGGTCAGCCAGCCACTTGGTTATCCAGTCAATGGGAAACCACTCAAATGATTCATCTGGAAAAAAATTTGAACTGACTACAGAAGCAAAATCCTGCCTGTGCTCATCACACAGATGTATACACTGCTTCAGCCACTCATTGGCTATATGGATGTAAGTTGTGATATTTCCAATACAAAGCTTAGCACTGTCTATTAAAAAAAAAACCCAAACAGAATAACAAAAAAATGACCGATTCAGGACAGAAATAAGGTGTTATTGAATATCACTCTTAAAAAAAAAAACCTCATAGAATTTACTTATAATCTGGGGGGGGGGAGGGCCAGAGAGAGAGAAAACTGTCATTTCAAAATTATTTGAATTTTTTGCATAATTTATATCAATCTCTCTCACACACCCATCCCCATTCTCCTCAAGCTGTCCTGATATGCACTTAGTTTGCGGGCAGACGTACACCCAACTGCCATCCCCACACCTGCCAACAAGCAGATACATGTATGTACAATGTCAACGCACAATGCTCACCCATCCAGTTTCCTCTAACTTACCTGAAACTTTGCGAAAAAGTCCAGAGTACAATTCCTGAACTCTGAGCTGCTGTTCTTTCCCACTGAAGATGTTGGCATCCTAAAAATTACACACCATGATCATACACAAATATCCAAGCACAGACTCCCTCCCTCCATCCCACCCACCCAACCACAAGCACACCCACAGAGAAAAAGACAGACGAGTTCATTTTGTAATTTGTATGCCAAATGAAACAAAATAATGGTGTTAGGGTTTTTGTCTTCGTAAATGTTATATGTTGTGATCATGTTTATTTTCAGTAAACTTTGCACCAGACTCATTTGTAAGGGTTTAAGTGGAAAAATTGCTGGGTGACAGATACTCACTCTTGTAAAAACTATCTCCTGAATCCAGTCTTCAAATGCAGCATTGTCTCGCTGTATATAATGCATCACAGCTTCTGGCAGTTCTGCTGCCATCTCATCCTCAGCTTTTTCATTCAATAGCTTGTCCTCCTTTGAACTTGTGCCATTTTCTGTTCATCAAACATAATAATTAACAAGTTGAATACCACCAAAAAAAATCATTTATGAACATGTACTCATGCAAGGAAGCACACACAAAATTGAAACCCTGCCTTAGAGTCAGATCAGGAAGAACACCTGACAGAAGACAGCAAGCCTACAGATTAGACAGCAAGAAGGACAGATGGTTGGAAAAAGTGGGTCTACATTTAGTGATGATGACAGCTGTCCACAGACACCAGGTCTGCAGATTAAAAAGTGAGGGAGACAGCTGGTCATTGAAGGCATGCCTAAAGATCAGACAGCAAGGAAAATCTTTTAACCAAAAAAAAAACCACCTCAAAAGGTGCACTGTAAGTTGATTCTGGACACATTCCTCACAAACCTGTTATTGCACATGATCTTCTCATAAAGCGAAAAGCAAGACAAAAAGGAGAAAGATGAACCAAGGATGATGTTATAAAAAGGAAATTCACCTTGATTTTCATAATGAAAAACCATTAAACAAACTGAATTTGAAGAAGAGACCGAAAAGTAGAATGTTTCATCAGAAAATTAAAGCCTCAGATGTATTTCACGTACCCATCTTTTCTTCGATCCGTCTGTAGACAAGCATGTATGCATTGCGTGAAGAATACAGGCCCTTCCCCCCTTTTGGTGTCTTTTCTGCTTTTTCTGACGAGTTGTCTGGAAGATCAGACAAGATTAAAAACAATCTAATGCATAAATGCAAGTCAAATATTCCATCATCAAAACTGATATCCCCACTCCTTAACTCTTTGACACCGTGCGAATAACCGACAGCCCGCTCCATTGGTACTACATTTTCGCCTTACGGGCGGGATTAAGTCCGTTCGAATTATGATTTTTAAAATTTCATCTGCTAATCTTTTAAGGGAAAGAACTCTTACAATCGAAAGCTGAATCATTTCTTCACGAGTTGCTTCCCTTTTCTGTGTTTTAAACTGTCAATCAGATCCGTTTCCGGCAATAATTTGAGGGGGGGGTCCACATGTGGTCTGTCACTTGAGAAATGCTAGATTTGCGCTTCAAATTACACGCTAAAGAGGAAAATGACATTGTTTCGCAAATTTACTGTGATAAAGTGGATGAAGATAAGAGTATTTGTGCCTGAAAGACCTAAGAAAGTGATTACGAAGAGAAAAACGAGCAATCACGTGTACTAAAGAGTACCGAACAGACACTGAGACTGAATGGCGAGGACTTTTTGATTTCTTCAACTTCAGTTGTGTTTCCATCAAAGGATTTACAAAATTATGGAACAAGGTCCAAGAAACACGGTAAGAAATGAGTTTTCTTTATTTATTGTAGTTAGTTAGCAATTTTAAATAATGTTTTTATTGTTTTGGGGGATTTTTTTTATGAATTTTTGAAAAAAGGCTAAAAATGCCCCGGCCCCCCGGGACCTACTCTAGGTAGGATTCTCCGTCACAATTGAGTTAAATATCATTGGCCTCTTGTTATTTGCCTCTGTTGTGAGGCAGGAATAACTTGCAGGTCTCGGAATACCTAAAAAAAAAATTCTGATTTTCACAATAATCCTTATAAACAAAGGCTTTGACAAACAAGCTGCCCTTAGAAGGAGTTATAAATGGCACGTCCAATTTGATTTTGTTTTTTTTTATATTGGAAACATGGGGTCAGTAGCTCTTGCTATATATAATGGCAAGTAGTTGTAGGTCTTCAGCAGCCATTCTAAAGCTTCAAACAGGGATAGGAATCATTTCTTTTCCTTGATCTCACTTTACTGATGCAAGTGCTCTTTGCACGGCTGTAACTTCCATTGTGTAGTTGTCCTGAAAAAGGATGTAGCATAACAAAACACTGCTTTGTCTTTTTGTTTTACTTATTTTAAAGGAGGTGCATTTATCCTCTTTAACTACACCGTCATTCTGCAAGCAGCAGTACCTTCTTTAAAATTAAACTGTAGTTGTTGCACACCACTTTCATATGGAAACTCAATTCAGCATATTAATATGCATTTACACAACAACCAGTCAGACAGATGGATACTAACATACCTATTTGATAAAATATCTAATTACTGGTGCTGACACTGTGAAATCAATTTGTTTCAAAAGACCTGCTCCCACTCATCTTGATTCTGCCTATTTCAAAACACACTCACTTAAATTTTTTAATGCATTTACTAGCTACAAGATAGTGATAAAAACAATTTTCACAGAAATGTTTTACAGTTAAACAGGGTCATTCATGCTTGCCCTGACTGATATTTGACGTTGGTTTGGAAAAACCATACAAAAGTGCGCCAGCCACTTGGCAGTTTTACTTTCTTATGACAAGTTAGAATAAAATGCCCAAGCAGCGTGAGATTTCAAAATGCTTAAAGCATGGTCAAAGGGAAAGAATTTATGCATGAAAATAGTCCCTGATTTACCTGACAGAAGTATCTTTCCTTAAGCACATATTTCTTCTGAACATGACATAACCATAGAGAATGATTGTGATTGTGTACTGAAGGTAATAGGTTCTTCCACATCGAAGCCTTTTAAGTGGTTGGGTTTGACTGATTTTCATCAATCAGAAAGAAATACAAACCAAGCTAACTGAAATGCATCATGTCTCATCCTCAAGAAATTACCCTGCAACCTTATTAAAAAAAAAAAGGTGATGAGCATGTTTAGTGATAACATATGACGTAGATTTACATTAGTCATTTCCATGGGCAATAGCAAGGTGGAACTTTGAAAGGCCGATGTGCTTACCCCCTGCAGTTATCTCTTCCTCCTTTCCTAACTGCAGTTTACGCCCTTTCATGCACACTATGTCTTCATCATTAAAACGGTACCAGAGTTTTGAAGCCGAGTCCTGGATGTGGGCCACGTAATGCCCGCTGTATGCACTAGGACCTCGGTGAATTAAGACAGCTGACAGTTCATACATTGTTGTACCATCTGCAATGGTAATAGCAGGTACTTGTACAACTCAAATATTGATTTGAATCCTGTGATCTATATTTCTTTTCTAATTCACTTTCTGTTAAAAGTAAATTTGCATCTCTTATGTTGATGTTGGTTATAAAACTAAACATACATGTATTATGATAATAAATATTTCAAATAGTCTTGTTCTAATGTTATCAGTGAAACACACTACTTGAAGTTGGCCAGATACAGAATGGAATAGGCTTTGGGATTCTAGATAAAGAGTGGAGACTTGAAAATTAAATAGATGGAAGGAGTGTGTGGCTGTGTCACGTTACAGATGGTTTTCTTCAGCGCTATAGTTCCTGTATTGTTCATTGTATTCTTTTTAAGATCGTCTCACTTCCTTTCATTCATTGAATTGATAGTAAGCTTCCTTTCATTCATTGAAGGACTGACACGTTAGTGACGCATAAAATTGTGTCGTCATGGAAGGAAAGACGTCATGCGTTCTTTCATAGAAACGCGTAGATATCAGCTTGGAGAACCAATGACAAGATAGGTTATGTGTTGCGAGGGGAGACGGAAGAAATTTTGGGGGTTTCCAACGATTACTGAGGATTCGAGCAGAGGTTATGAATGGGCGAGGACGTGCTTCGTGTTGAAGGAACGCTAACAGCCACTGTTAACGGACTTTGTTTAGTTACTTGGAGAAAACAGTCGAGAGTTTACTGTTTCCGCTTAGTCCTTGCTGTTGGAGGAATTTTAGCTTCATCAGGCAAGATTTGTTGAACCTTTCTCGAGGTTTGTGAAAGTGGCAGGTAAACACTTGTTGAATCATCAGAGGGGAGATTTAACGGCTAAGCGACCGGTGATAAACTTTCTTGATCTGCTACTTGTGTAGACGACTTAGGAGTAGGTCGTGAGTAGGCAGTGATAGAGCTACTGTCCACTATAGAGTGGAAATCATTTTCTCATAGATCTGAAATCTATGAGAAGTGTGTGGTTAACTGTAACGGCTGAACAAGGACGTCCAAGGACAAACCGACAGACTGAGTAACGCATTGCCTGTGATCCGAGGATACCGATACCGAAGACCCATCTGCTGTTATCCATTGGTTTGACAAAATTGGATATCAATCCTTCTTCCGCTCTGCCGACTGTTCATCTCGAATCTACATACCATAGACTGAGCACTCACATTTCCGTGAATCTCGTCTACGGACATCAACTGTCTCCACCTGCGCATCTACATACCATAGACTGAGCACTCACATTCCCGTGAATCTCGTCTACGGACATCAACTGTCTCCACCTGCGTATCTACATACCATAGGCTGAGCACTCACATTTCCGTGAATCACAAGTACGGACATCATCTGTCTCCACCAGAGCATGCACTACTTCCGCGATCTACCTGTTATGTGGACGAACACTGATGTGTCCGACTCATCCTTGTCTGGAATATAATTCTGTGCCGGTGGAATAACTGTACACACCGCAAGTAGATTTGCGATTTATTATTATTCAACTGTACTTCAGTTGTATTATTGTTCTGCGAGTTGTAACACATAACACATTGTTTCTATCATACATTCACGCACTCATACACGCATTTGTTACTTATTTGTTCATCTATCTCTCTTCTCCCTCTACTATCCTTCTTATTGTTTATAGTTCAATAAATGTGTTAATTTATCTGGTCGTGTACCTTTTGGTTGAAAAGGTGAGGGTCTGCACTAGGCGTATGTATTTCGTAATTCTTCCCTAGAATTATAGCACACCTCACAAAACGTTACAGGCTGCACCAAGAGAAACAATGACAGGAACAGTGCACACAAAGAAAGCCACCAAAAACAGGATCAACACAGCTCACCTGGCTGATGCAGATATGTGCTCATATCAAGAATATCCCCAAACTGCAGATACGTGTTCAACTTTTTCTTCTGTCCTTTTTTGCTGCAGACAGAAAGCACACTTAACTTTCATTAACAGAAACACACATGATTTTTTAAAACTTATCTGTAAAGAATTTGCTGCCCTCTGTCTAAAAATATTATTATTATAATTTGGAATTGAAACCATAGATTCCCAGGAAGCAATAGAAATAAGAGACTGACTTTAGGATAGATGCCATTACTTACAGCATTAAAAAAGTCATTTTCTTTCCAGTAACAAAATAACAGGCACTGCCTTTGTGGGGGTAGGCAGCTTTCATGCAGGCTGAATAATGTACCAAGGTGAAATCTGTCACACGGTTGGCTACATCCAGCCATTCATCATTTTGAAAAATATACAATATGAAGATTTATCAACGGTATGAATTCTCACAGAATTCTTTCACATTTGCCTTTACTTCCCCCATCCCCCATCCGGCATCACAAAATAACTAAATATTAACAGAATACAAAATACAGAGAGAGACAGAGCTCCAAAAACAATTCTTACCCATCAATATATCAAGCACTGAAAGAAACCACAATCTCAACATAAAATACATACACATCAAACACAAAGCGAAGTAGCTGTAAGTTCAGAACAGGTGGAAGGGTCTGGAGATGTATGGAGCGGACTGCGTTCTGCTTGCTGTTGCATACATTACACATGTACTGATTCTCGCCCTCGAGCTTCTCCTCCTTCACAAAACATTAAACCTGATGGTTACTCACAAGCCGCAACCTACACCTTATCCTTGACAATCAAACACAGGGGTTTTGTAGTTGACTTGCCTCAGGAGTTATTAAACAAAAACATGGAATGAAATGCTCTTCTTCCAAAGTAATGTCTCCTTGTTAACGAGTGAGCTACACAATCTACCCTATCCGCATACCAAGCTTATGTAAAAACTGCACACAGGTCTCCTTGTTAACGAGTGAGCTACACAATCTACCCTATCCGCATACCAAGCTTATGTAAAAACTGCACACAGTAACAGAGAATGCAAGATAACTGACTCTGAAGGTTCATAAAAATTCGTCAAACTCTTATATCTACTTTCTTTTACACTACCTGCCTAAACTAGGGAATTAACTAGAAACATAAATTTACCTTGAGGAAATCTTGGAGAGAGGCACTCAGTGAGCTGTGACCACAGATGCTTATATCCAACTCATAGAAGGTTGCTCGGCAGCTGGACTCACTCCCACATCTCTGACACCTGACATCAAAGCGAATCAAAGAAATGGTGGAGGTAATAAGACACATAGTTTTTTGTTTTGGTGATCAATAAAAAAAATGAAGCAGGAGAAAAGCAGAGGAGAAAGGAGGTAGGGATTATCTCCAGAGTTATGTAGGTTAAAAGCCAAGGGATGGCAGATCTGCAAATACCTTGTGATGTAGCAATAGACGCCAGAAAACTGTTGTTGAATAATGTTGCTTTTTGGCCCGCACTGTTCACTGGACAATGCTCCCTCAAGGACAGACAAAAACAGCTTGGAGAACTCCTGGGCATCCTGCACAAAGATAACAAAATAGTCACTGGCTTCTCTGGCTCCTTACACACCACTGGTCAAAACAACTTGATCAAGCATGAAGCATTAGCTCTGCACAGTGGCTTTTACAACACATGAAGGGTTTCCTTAAACCATTGACCACCTTTGTGGTTCATTAATCTTGGTAGATGAAAAAATCAAGCTGCACTCTCCCAACTATGCTTAAGAAAATGTAAGCATTTCAATGGAATAATTATGATCATTTTGTGATGTAGAGACAAATGACTTTGAATGGCTGGAGATGTCTAGAACAACTGCTTGGCCTTATGTCAACAAAAACTACAGCTTTAATGAAAGGCAACACCACCTGCTGCTCGTGAGCGTCCAGTCCTAAAGCCTCAATGAGTGGAGTTGGGTCCACGTATCTAGGCAGAAAGAAATTTCTGACCAGTACTGCAGTAGTGACCATGCTTAACAGCAGCAAACATGTCAAGGTAACACTAGGCAATACAAACACAGGGGTCATGCTAGGTTTTTCAGAAACATGTTAGCATACACAAAGCCTGCCAAACATGCAAACTGGAAGCAAACTTGCATGAGACAAAACAAAGTCTAACTTGCTATAGAGGCTGCAATAACCTGTCATATTTTGTGTAGTAGCAGCAATCAACACTCTGCTGTCACCAACTGCCAGCTCCTTCATCGCAATGTACATCAAAGTGTCGCAGGGAATGACAGCAATTTCGGTAAGTCATGATCTGGGAGTTGCTTTCACATTGCTCTCACAGCTGTAACCACACTCACACAGCTTTGAGCCCATGGAAATTGTGAGTGCAATATTGACCAACACAGCAAAGTCTGGCTACATCTGCATAATCAAAGATGATGACATTGCATGCTCCGACATGCTGCACATTTAAACTCTGGAAAGTTGTGTCATGCTCTGTAGCATGAAATCACTGCCATGTGGAAGTACTCTCCTACCCAATTCAACAATGTCATGCTCTGTCAGAAATCAGTTTTGTTTAATCAGCATATACATCAGTCTGCCTCCTTCTACTTGGCTGCTGCAATACATGGCCCAAGAACTTAACAGGCTGTGTTGTGCATCCACCATACACGCACTCATCAAAAACATGCGATCCCATCCTCAAACCGTGTAAAATACACAAAAAAACATGCATAAACTTGAACAGTGATGAACACCATGATCTATGGGCAGGCACATTTAACTCTTAACAGCTCATGTTTTAAATGGGGACTACTTGCATGGAATGGGGTTGTAATGGAAAGCAGAGGAGAAAGGAGATTATCTGTAGGTTAAAATGGAAATGTTTGTTTTTCAAGGTAAAAAATATGACTAACCTGAGCTTGGTATACATCAAAATAAAGGAAAATGAAAGTGCTTTTGAAGTAATGCAGATAAAATGACAAATGGAGAACTGGAAATGAAAGACTCTTAATTAAATCATAAAGGACGAGTGTATGCAAAGTCCCCAAAAAGTACAACTGTAAAATCACAAAGGAAACCTTTTTATGTCTTCAGTTATATCAGTTCTGAAACCATATTCTGAATGTCCATGCAATTCCACATAACACGTTTTAACTTTGTTACATTCTCTTTCAGATACCTGAGATACTGCTGATCAATGAAACTCACTTATTTTGGAATTTGTGCGGCTTAGGACTGGGGAATGATTTATAAAGTTGTTTTAGAAAACCAAAATGACAAAATGGCTTCCAAATTTTAGATAAACCTAAAGTAAAAGTCTAAAGATTAAACATATAAATCCAAACAACTCAGGAACTAAAATATGTTTAATTAAATAAGAAAAAGTATGCACTCCTGGCTCCCTGCTTGAGGAAAACACTGAGACCCTAAGACCTTCGTCAGTGTTGTAATTACCAAATCTAATTGAAAAATGATTTTTAAAAAGCAAATAAATATCACACTGGAAATGTTCTCTCTCATCAACTGCATGAAAAATTTGTTTTGCTTCTTCTAAACCTTATGGCAGTTCTGTCATAAGCAGTTTACAACATCCACAAACATAACAACAGTGGATAACATGAGCCACAAAAAAAAAAAAAAAGTTTAGAGCGGATAACAGCTGCCAGGATATAAAACACCAATCAGAATTTTGACAATTCATACAGGGTAAAAAAAAAAAATGTAAAAGGTTATCTTTTTGATGATTGAGTAAGAAGTAAAAGGCTTACGTTTGAGCGTCACGGTTACACTATGATAGATTTGGTGAAATATTCTCAACATCTTCTCAATATCCTCATCAGAAATCCCAAATAACTTATCTTTTGAGTAGAAACTATTGACTATGAGCTCAGAGCTGCACATTTTTTGTTGTTGTGAAATTGCTGCCCAAAACAATGTGGTCACAAGCAAATGTGAGAAGATTGAATCATGGTATAGCCTCACTTCATGATGGTTTAAAAACATAAAAGTGTCGAATTTTACATTTAAGCAACAAAATTTACTACTTTATTCATTTATAATGATAACTTAGCAACTAAGAACAATTTTTTTTAATGAGAAAGCTTACTGTGACATAAATAGATGCAAGATAACAATGGCGTCGATATTATAACATCGATGTTCAAGGTAGCGAACTGTTAAGAGTTAAATCACTGCACAATGGACAGTAAAAATTTGGATAGAAAGCAGAGCACCTTGAGAAAATCCCAGATGACCTGCCCTGTAAACAGGTGCCACACACAGAGAAAGAAACTATCAGGGTTCTAAAAACTGGCTCTAAAATTTGAGGATGACAATAACCTCCATTTCTAAAATTCAGAGGGTGACTTGCTTTCAATTTTTAGGGTGATGATCACCCCTAAATAATTTTTTCTAGTGAAAACATTATGTGAGCTTAGTTAAGTATAAATAATTGTTGAAGTAAATGATTGGTGCCTTATGGTGCAAGAACACACACAACACAAACAACTTAAGCTGCTTTCTGCTAACTTCAGTTGCTATGCAGTTCCAGGTACAGAGAATCAATGTTAGGTCTGTCGAAAAAATATGTATTACACCTTGAGGGGAGAGGAGGAGGACCTGTGTGGACAGTATGCACGTGTTTCAAACTGTGTGCATGATTTTACTATTTTTATACGTAAAAAAGTACATGTGCATAAATCAGGAACCCAGACTATATATGCTAGACCCATGTTCCGAACGGCAGCTTTCTGTATTGGTGGCAAACATACATAACCATTATTCTACACGCTGTCTTGCATGCACAAACACATACCCTTGGACATGCTTTCCCCTTCCCCCTCCCTCATCATAACACACACACACGCACACAAACCACCATGCAAAACTCACAATCTTTTGCTGTATTTTAGTAAGCCAAATATTAACTGAAGATGGCCACAAATGGATGTAGGCTTCCAATGTGCATCTGAAAAATGAGCAAAACAAACAGACCATTATTGTCAGCAACAATAAAGACTGAACATGTACGAATGGAGATTCAAAACCTCTAATGGCAATTAACTAAACCAGGCCATATCTACACCACAAAGTTTGATGTTAATCTGAAGTTATTTTCCAACCTATGGACCTGCCAATGGCAATGAAAGTGAAAATAGCCCCCCCTCCCACCCCCCAACCAAAAGAATAACAACACAGCTTCTGTAAAGCTGAAGAACTTACACAGTTTAAAACATTAAGAGTTAAACTTTCAAGGGGTTAACCTTGTCCTTTCAAAGGGTTAACCTCCACAAACAAAAAATCACATGGACTATATTATGTGGCACTTATGTTTCATTTTGCTTTCCACTTCTATCACTTACCAGTGGTAGAAGGCATGTCTGGATCATGCCACCTGTAGATGGCGTTTCGAACACTGGCATTGTGAAACATGAGCTGAAGAAAGGTATTCACATAACAGGTGGCACCAAGGTTTTTCAACCCAACAAAATGCCCCTGTCACAAGGAACAGAAAGACTTTTTTCTCAAATGAAGGGCTAGAGAACAAACATTTCGAAAGCACAAAAATAAATGTAAAATTTCAAGATCTGGATAAATCTCACTCCATCAATAAGTCTGTGCACATATAAGCATGATCAAAAATGCTACACTGAAATTTGGAAGTACAGACAAAACTGTTGCTCTTTTAACACAGTCAGTAGAAACAAAAACAGTCCGATGCCTATATAAAATAAAATGTATTATTACAGCCTAAAAAGACAGAAAGGCAGTCAGCAAGGCAGGAAGGAAAAGTGACAGCAGTGGGGACAGAGACCAACAAAGTGGAGACAAATCGTAAAACAAGAGACCGTGAAAGGGCCAGTGTGAGAGTAATTAAGTTTACAACTGCAAGAAAGAGAATGTAAACATGAATTTGCATCGGTATTTGGCAAGTAAAAATCAGTATCCCTCTGACCTCAGGGCGCCTCTCACTTTCAGGGTCAAACTCATTCCACTTGCTTTCATCAAGTTCTTCGAACCAACGCTTTTCCCCCAAAGCATTCAAACAGAAAGGATTTCCTCTGCAATTCCGCCTGACAAGAATAGCAAAATAGCACTTTTAAAATCTATATAATAAAAGAATTCTTTTTTGCAATATTTAGAACAGTTAACATACAGAAGAACCTGCCGTATGGTAAATGCATATGGTGCTAAGAGAATAAAGTTCAAATTAGTAAAACTCACTAGTGTCTGTGTGCATGAATCTGCTATATCCATTCAGATGCATAGACCATGCACAGCAGTCCATGAACTGCTCAGAATTCAAGTGCAGCCATTCACAATTCAAAGCTTCAAAGTAAACATTGAATAAAATGATTCACAGACATACCATGAACAATCATTCAAGGCAGGTGACCTGGGCACCATATCGAACAAACAAGAAACTGTCATGTGATGGAGTATTTATATTAAAAAAAGGCCTGGAGTATTGTCTGCTTGACACTTGCACTGCACAGCACCAGCTGCTGAATTCTTGTCAGCTCACTCTCTGCTATCTCTGCTGCTCCCTGGGGTCATGGACACACTCTCCCCAAGGATTGTTTACTGAGAAATCCCTTTTCTCTTCTTGAATTGGTGCGACAAGCCCTGTGAGTGCTCAAAATTGTCAACTCTAAACTCGGCGATGATCTGTTCTGCTTGCGTCAAGAGCAGAGGTTCAGAAACTGGAGTTCCCACTGTGTGTGCTTGTTTGAACCAAATGTAGAGGGCTTTGTCCAGTTTTTGGCCTTTATCAGTTGCAAAAACTCCCACTGGCATCCTTTTTTTTCCTGGCTTAAGATCAGTTCATTCTATCTTTGCACTATTCTTGATAGTGGACACTGTGGAACTCGACGTCGTATTTCCTTATAATGTCAATCACCCACTGACCACAGTCAAGATCGCAGAGAATTTTTCTTTTGTTTCAACTGAGATGGTCTTTTGCTTGCATTTGAGTGGCTGTGTTGTTGAAGCCATATTTCTGATTGATCCCCAACAGAAACTGCGTACGAATGCAAGTGAAATCGGAGGAAAACAGTGTGTGACTTTTGGTAAGTTTGCTGGAAACAGGTGCGTGAGCTAGGGGTCAGAAGTTACAACACATTGCACAAACTTTTAGAGCATTTTGGCTATCTGGGGATATGCAAATGATGTGGTTATTTCCAATTTCCTGTAATATAATATCCACTCTCATAGTAAGTAATAAATATTTATTGACAATAGCAGAGTGACAATCAGAAAGTCAAAACTTCCTGATGATAGTCAATGTCTTGTGGTACCATCTCCATGGTACTTTTCATGCACATAATGAAACTTTAGACTAGAGCACTGTTCATGCGCAAATAATCTGTTTTGATCACCATGTTGTCACATGCCAGCAAAATAAAAAAATGCATAAATAACAAAGAAATTTAAGAGGCAATAAATTCTGATACCCATTTGTCTACAAACACAGTAGAATGTTTTGAAGTGCCAAGAACCACATGAAAATCAATAGGCTCAACAAAGCAAACTGAAATCAGTAAATGCTATAAAACATACTTGCACTCTCCCCTAGGACATGGTGTTAGGTTGCAGCGATATGCCACATCTACATGGGCCTTTGTCACCATCAGTGGGTTGTCTACTTCTGTCACCCACTGCCAGGCTGCTTTGTCCAGCTGCAGCTTTGGTGGCATGATGCTGCACACCTGTACTTAAGAACAGTGTACATATTTTGATATATAGCCCTTTTCACTATTTGTTCCTATACAGTAAAGCCTGCCTATTAAGACTTTTTAAACTCTATGAGAATCAGGTCTTAACAGAACGTACATGTAGTGTAACATAGGAACAGCAAAAAAGGTTTTCTATCTTATCTAAGAGGGGGTTGAAATAGTTAGGGAAAGTCTTAATAAGGAGGTTTTATTGTACTCCTAAAACCACAAATAAATCGAACATTTAGCTCTACCTGTAAGTATGAATTATCTATTCTGAATATAAATTATAAAGTCTTCTTAATTTGTGCAGGTACAATCATTAGCATTGTTTTTATATACTGTACATAATAATGATGTGGATTGAGTTTAATTGATAATTAAAAGTTTATTCCGATAGTTTTGGTTTAATTTCTTTTTAATATATCTGAAAATTTATTTAATGGTGAAAATCCTTAAAAGTGGCCGAGATGAACACTTCACAGCATACTGTGAAATTTCAACTTCTGTTACATAAACTGAAACTTGGGTTTGAATGCAATCTAATGACTACTGTAACCCAAAAAATGTTAACATCATGGGTATTAACTATTATGTTACTTAGGACTGACTGCAGTTTTGAAAAATAAAGTGTTAACTGCTGAGTAACTTTTTTACAATTTCTTTGCATGCTACCTAAAAGTTACCAAATAATTAAACTAAACTGATTAATCAAATATGTTTTAATTATTTTTAATCAGTAACTTCTACTAAATCATGAGTAATTAACAATATCAATCTGATTTAATAATGAGTGATGCACTGACAAAGTGGCGTTATTAAATATGCGTCGTGAAAAAAGACATTCCAATTTATTGTTTTTCCAATCCTAACTTAGACTAGTTAGAGGTATCAAAATACTAAAAGTATACACATACACTAACACATGTATGCGCCTGTATGATCCAAATCAGAGCAACACATTATGAAAATGAAGTATTCAGAAAAAAAATCACCATGCTAAGCATGCAAAACTGTACAAGTTTCCCAACGAACTGAGAAGCACAGGTGTTTCGCTTTTACTCATACTGTTTTACATCTGTCTACAGTCCAGTTTAATCTCAATCCGACAATCGATTCGCGCGACTGGGGACTCCCCCACAAATAATCACTGACATCCGGAGACTGCAAACACGTACTCATTACCAGCTAATCTGATGACCAAACGCAGAAAATTGTTGCGCTGACAATTTTTTGTTGTCCACCTATAATTTCAAATGCCAGATAGAACCGCTATCGAAAGTTGGAACAGTGCACAAGCGGTTAGAAAACAACCGCTCGCATCGTTTACAAAATTTCTTTATAGTTATCTCCCTTTCAGTCCTGGGCGACAGACACGAAACATAACTCCCATAACTTTACATTTACAGGAAGACTTTGTCACAATAATGAAGTTTACCACCAATGAAATGGTAGAATTTCTGAGGACTAAGGGGTGGAATGTCATATACGTAGGCTTGTATTTTTTATACCTGAGCTGGCTGACTTTAATGTGCTAGCTACCTTATAGGTATAAGCCTTTCACTTTCACTCAGGTGTCGTGAGAGTGATCGGTTCGGCAAGAAAACTGGTCCGGCATATAAAATGCGCATGCGCTTAGAATTTGGAGAGCGGCAAAACCCAAACCCTAAACCCAAATGTTGAGATCAAAAGGGCTTCTAATTCAACTAGTAACTGGCGATTTAAATACTCCAACCACATTTATATTTACCACAGTAACCAGTGACGCGTACGCATGCGCATATAGCTACGACCTTAAATGAACCAGGACCAGCTATATTTTGTCGGACCCAACTTTTTTGCAACATGGGCGAAATGCGCCTCCTCATTTACCATGTAATCAATGTTAATTAACGTCCTGTAAACTAGGTGCACCTGAGGACGGTGTTGCTTGAGACAACGTACTGGGACTGCTGACTGCTGCCGCAACAGGCTTTGATCAGTCCTACCCATGCAGTCACATTAATATACTGACACCAGGCCAACCAGTCCTAGTACTGTTCCCTATATAGTGCCAGGCGTCTGGCAGGGCAGCTATTGCCAATTTTAAAGTCCTATGACCCTGCCGGGGCGCGAGCCATGCACCGACCTCCTGGCTCAGAAGGGTCCGGTGATGAGAAACGATCGATACACTTTATTAATGAAGGGCAGTTTGCTGCAGCTCCATGATACATAGAATATTTACATCCACACACCCCCACCACACACTCACACGAAATCATAACCCAGTTCATTCAAAAAGAGAATGGCAATCGGAGAAAGGGGTGGTGGTGGTGCTTTCTTTACTCACAACATCAAAAATACACTGGCAGTGCCCTGGCACGCCGTCCTAAGTTTAAGACCTCGTGATAGTCTAGTGGAAATAACATTTCTAACTGTTGGCTTAATGATAGTCTAGTGGAATTAACAGTTCTCAGAGCGGCCATTAATTTTGATCATCTAGACTTGGTTTCTACGTATCTGCTTCGCGAGGAATTCCAGTCTACTCTTCTATTTGCCTAAGTTACACGTTGGGTTGTCATGACAGTCAGTTCGTGGCTACTTTCTCATCCGGATTCTCAGATCCTCAACGGTCAACCCATGAAGCCTGGGATGACACAGTTCCATGGCCCTTCTGACCCCATACAGCTGGTCACGCTGCATCATAGTCTCTGACCGACACAGCCGTGAGCTCACAGCGGTGAGGCTTCAACAAGCCCCGCATCCTCAGTCCAACAACATAGTTTCTGGCAGGTATGAAATGGAGGAGGACTGGTTGTAGTTCTGCGAATCTCTACCTGTTCATTTTGACCCTCAATTCTCCAACTGTAGCTCTCTCTGGCCCTCACTGTCTCCATCGTCCATCCCCCAGCTGAGATTCTAGCCTCTGTCTGTGGTCCCTCGGGGCGGCGTTTATATATAGAAGGGGACATTCCTTCCAGAAACTTCCATCAAATTCCAGAATCCAACAGTCCAAATTACTCTTGGCAGGCTGCATTCCAACCCGTCCAGCACTGCTCATCCAATACATCCTGGTCGGTCCACTGGTCACCCGGGTCTGATATCTCTACAGACCCTTTCTGGCACCCTGCCCTTGGTCATGCGCCTTCCACCTACCAAACGTTGGAGAGCTCCTACTCGGCTCCGCTCAACAGACAGGTCCCCTACCTTGAGACTCACTGTCCGGCTCACTCTGCTGTCTTAGCTCCTCCTTCCTTCCAGGTGCAGACTCGCAGAGATTAATGAACATTCCTTGGCCGGCGCCTTCCGGCACAGCGTACGGGTTTTCAAGTCCCTGCTCTATCAGATAGCTAGGCTATCAAGTCCCTGTTTCCTCAGCTAGCTAGGCTATCAAGTCCCTGCTCTCTCAGCTAGCTAGGCTATCACGTCCCTGCTCTCTCAGCTAGCTAGGCTATCGTCCCTGCACTCTCATCTAGCTTGGTTATCAAGTCCCTGCTCTCTGAGCAAGCTAGGTTATCAAGTCCCTGCTCTCTGAGCTAGCTAGCTATCAAGTCCCTGCTCTCTCACCTACCTAGGCTATCACATCCCTGCTCTCAGTTAGCTAGGATGGCACGCTCTCCAACATTCTAGTGGGAGAGGGATGGGGGGAAATATAGGGTACGGAGTGCATAATGTTACACACTTTACACTAACCGCTACTGATGCCATTTAGTCTGGTTCATTCTGATAAAGCAGTCGTCCGTCTCCCGAAGGTTTAATTGCTTACCATACTTTATTTTGTTTAGTTGGCAAGAAAGGTGTTTTGTCCGTATGTGTTATATGGCTTTTTTCAGAAACGAGAAATCTCAAGTTATAATTTTGCTGTGCGGAGTATACTTTATCTTCTATGAAGGGAAGACAACAGAGATTTTAGTATTTCCAATTATGTCGAAGGGGTGGGAGAAGAGCGAGGATGAAATGTATGCACGTGTGACGATGGTTCAATAGTGCAAGACCGATTTATCTCTTGACCAGGGGGCCTGGCTAGCTCAGTTGGTAGAGCTGCGGACTAGCAGATGGAAGGTTGCTGGTTCGAATCCTGGTGTGGCCAAGGATTATTTCCTGGAGTTATACATTAAGCAAACTCCATTCGGCCATCTCCCCGCACATTAAACTGCCTCTCTGCACTGACCATCTTCCTGCAGCCATCAGTCTGGTGGTTCTTTCTGTGCATAGTTTACTAATAGGACCCCATCTCCCATAGTGCGAAATCACCGCGAGGTGGAAGCACTGTCCCTCTAAATAACCACCATCTCTCGATCCTTTCCTTCCTTCTCTCTGTTAATATGTTCGTACTTTGGTTGAACCAAGCAATGACATACACCAAAGAAGATCTTGATTTTTTGTTAAAGTTTTACAAACACATTTTAATAACAAGAGCGGTTCTTCAGTATTTCAGTCTTCAAATCTCCCCAGCTGATGCAGTAACTGAAGTAGTTATAAAGGTGAATAACAGGTGGTAGGGAGTGCAGTTTCCATAAACGCTTCTTATCTGTCTGTGCGATGAGCGCCGTCCTCTGCTCTTGTTTTATTGCTACATCAAGGTCCTGCAAATATAGCCATACAGATTAGTAAACGTACTCCAAAAAAATCAATGAATTAGCGAAAGAGCGTTCTGGTTTTTTTAGCCGAGTCGGCAACAAATGGCCGTCTCATGCCGTGAAGTGCGATATGAATAGTATGCGAATGAATGAGCGAATGAGTGCGTTCATAGACTAAAACAAGGCCATGGAAGACATTGTAAAAATAAAAAAAGAGGAGAGGTCGGGGACAGACATCAAAACAAAAGCACGTACGCACTCACAATTTAAATACATGTACGAAAATATGGATGGACACACAAGCACCAACGCATGTACAAAAAGGGATGTAGATAAGTGTGAAAAAGACCGAGAGACAGCCCCGCACGCACGCACACACGCACGCATACACACACGTAAGCACGCACGCAAGCATACTGAAATATTTTAATGTCTTTATGAAAATGTACTATTCAAGAGCGGAGTAGCGTGAGTTCACACTGATCTCAACAAACTAGAATTTAGATATATGAACGTCAGATAATGACTCTGCTTTCACGAAATCGTTCTGTCAGTAGCCAATGACATTGAACAAACCTCAACATTCTGGTACCTATCACTCGCTCTGTGTAAGAAAAAGAGCATACCCAGAGTGCAGTGTCTGCTGTCAAGGTATTGAAGGTAAATAAAGCCGCACTTACCTTGGATCTAAGAAACATGGATCTCGACGGGTTTGTAGTGAGAGACATCCACGTTGTCAGCGTACAGACAACCTTTGTGAGGGTTCCTGTCACGAGAAGGAATCGATGCAAGAGAAATGAATGGGTAATGGGAAGGAGCAGAAGAAAGAGAGATAGAGACGGGAGGGGGGTGGGCGCGCAGGGGGTAAGCAGCCAAAGATCAACAGTGAAGACAAACATGAAATGTCGCCGTGCACTTAATCTTGACCGGTATTGTCATGCTTCTGTGATTACACAATGGTGTACTTACACGTATGTAAGTCAGAAAAATCCTTTTTAAATCCCACCTATACCTGAACATTTTTTCAAGTTCTCAAATACAGCTTGTTAAAATACATCATCTATGTCAAGAAAAGGAACACGTTTTCTTCAAATCTGAACATGTTGGTGTTTTCTTCAATGAAATCCGGCAGCTTGTCATTAGGATGCTGTTAACATGTTACTGTACTACGATGAAAAGTGCAAATAACAATTCTTTGGACAAACCACAGACCTAAACGTGGCGTCGAAGTAAGGTGCATAGCATGCTCGAAGGACTGTTCTTTCGCCAGCCATAAAGCCATTTGATCCTTCTGCACATTCGGGCATCTGGCTGTCGTGTTTAAGTCCGAGGCTAGAATTAAAAAACATAAGCATTTACTGGCTTGTGGAGTTTAGTTAAAAAATTTCTCAGCAGACATCTACCACAAAAGGATTATTTTAAGCTGGAATAAAATGTCATTACAGAATAAATGTACAAGTTCCTGATAAAAGGAACACACACGCACACGCACGCACGCACGCACGCACACGCACACACATACGTTCACAAACAGAGATTGAGAAATAGGAGAGAGTAGTGAAGCTTTGGAGACTTGGCGTAGAACCTACTTGTGACCGAATTCGTGAATTCCAGTCCATTTGTCGAGGCTGGCTCCCTGGACAATGGAGCAGCGCTGTCTGGGAACGCACACACCGCCCGTATGACCCAGGCCCATGGCACCATCAGCTTCCCTGTTGGTTAGACACCGCAGTCAGTATGTCGGCTTCAACACACAGGTCTGTTTTATTCACAATAAAAACACATGTACATGCACACACAGAGCTTTTGGGCCTAGGCACATAATGGAAATGCAGTGATCCCTGTCTGTCCTTTTCTCCCTCACGTATCATTCACTTCTAATCGCACTGTCATTCCCTCAGGCTCACTCCATCACGCTCTTGCCTCACTCATTCAATGACTCACTCGATCTCTCACTCAACAAGAAAGAAATATGAGAGAAAACTGAAACGAATAAGAGAGGGCTTTAAAGGAGTGAAAAATAAAGTAAAAGTAAGAGAAAAGAAAGGAGAAAGTTCAGGGGATGGGGGCGGGGGGTGGGTGGAGGAGAGAGATTGGGGGAGAGGCAAAGCATCAAGATCAATCAGGATGAGGAAGAGAGTGAGTGAGAGAAAATGTGAAGAATGCCATACATACGCCGTGAATAGCAAGACGGAATCGAAAGGTTCGTTCACGGTATTAGTGCAGAACAAATTCAAACGCTGACCCAGTGTAGTCTCGGAGTCATCGTACCACGACTGTAGATAACAAGCGACTATACTTGTCAGTATACGACAATGGGATTTTAGTACACGAAAAAGCGACATTTGTATCATAATATACAGTACGGCGGTAAACAGAAGTACAATTTAACAGACGCGTACGTCATCGCTAAACATGCAGCTCGTTGATAAGCAGATGAACAGTATGGGACTATACGTATAAGGAATAATCCAAGTTCTTCAAAATTCTATCTTAAATTTAAAGCTGTGGATGATTTCCGACTTAACTTCACTAAGCTACATTTAGTTTCAACACCGCATCAAGTAGCCACCCGTAACAAGGAAGATTCATAACATTCTATTTGATTTTCTATTCCCCCCCCCCAAAAAAAAAAACAACCCCAAACTCCCAAAGGAATTAGAAAAAGTCAAGGTCAAAGCTCCCACATAGATACTGAGAGCAAATCCATCTTCGGTCCAACAATCTCTATATATAGTCGATTCAAACCTACTCCACTTGGAGCAGATGTGAGCAAAACGTCTGTGGACTACTGAAAATACAGACTTTGGTGAATTTGAAAAGCTAGGGTTTGTACTCACGGGGTTCTCACGCCAGAGCTCCAGATTGACCACCTTGATGTTGATTTCCCATCCAATCAGTGACGGGTTGTGCAGAACGGATGCAACCTGTGAGAAACACCGTCATAGCGATGCTAGGGTTGTGTCACCGTAAGGCCGACCCTAATGTTGCTAAGATTATGTCAACGTAAGGGTAACTATAATGTTGTCAGGATTGTGTTAATAGAAGGGCGACCATAACGTTGTGACCATAACATTGCTGGGATTGTGGCAACGTCAGGCCGACCATAATGTTTGTAGGATAATTCCAAGTAATAAAGGCATAGCCATAATGTAATCCTAGATTCTCATTTAGAAGGACATTAACACAGATGTAAAGCCAAACGAAAAATCAGTCAGCTGTCGACTAAAGTAAAAATTGATCTGGGCGACAAACTGTAGAGATATGAAGAGAACGCACCTCACTCCATTTGCGAGCAATGTAGTCTGTGAACTGTTGATCCGTTGACAGGCCAAACTTGTTGTTCATTTTGTTGAGATGAGCTCGGTCTATGTAGAGGCCCACCTCCACTGTCACCCTTTTATCATCCACGGACCTTTTGACTACAGCTGCAGGTGCAAAAGGCACAAAACTTACTTGAGTGGCATTTTGCTAGTACGAGAAAAGATTACACAGTGAAACGGGAAAGAAATGAAACCAATTCTATCTCTCTGAAATGCGTTCAAGAAAGAAAGGAAGCAAGCAAG
>SMGT01010074.1:1193862-1204126 GCA_004794575.1 Lanistes nyassanus | reverse complement strand
AAATTTTAAGATAGATTTTACTCCAAGCGGCAGTCACCTGTTTTTCTTGCACTTTTCGAATATCGTTATGTTTTGCATCTATCCTACCTTGCAAATAGATTTTATAACTTTTTATTCGTTGTAGTAGGTGTTTCGGCGGTGGGGGAAGTACAGTATACAAGAATATATTTACGTTTGTCTTGTAAATGAAAACAAACAGTCGAATTCTTCTATGATTTTATTTAAAGAATCCAATGGACATAATTCTCACCTCTTAAGGAGTAATATTATAACTCAGTTGCTGAACAGGACCCTTAGGCAAAAAATCGAATAGCCGACCTATTCCTGTAATAAAGTATAGTTTATAATAAGCTCCTTGATTTTTCCATGCACGAAAACTAAATAGCCTCTTATTCTGTTGTTATTCGGGAATAAGTTATTTAGTCGTTTCGGGAGAGAATAATTTATTCCAAGTTCACTGATACAGCTTTTTCAGATACGTAAGTGCAACAAATAATATCACTGTAAGCTTTCTGTTGCCAAATCTGCATAAATTGGTCTTTTATTCGTAATAATACAAACACCTTAGATCGTTGTGTACAAAAGAGTAAACAAAATCAAGCTAAACTGAATCACATAGCTAATTATATTACTCAACAGCACAAAGTCAAAGCATAATGTGCAAGCAATTTACATAGATATAAGTTTATATCAATGCCGACATTATGCCACAATAACTCTTTGACCCCATTGGCTCCGGCTAAATTGCGGCGAGCCTGCCGACCCTTGCGTCAGCACAGCTAGCTAAATTGCGGCAACTTTAACATCTCCCCGACACGTTCAACGGTATAAGGGAAGTAAAAACTGGGTATCATTGTAAAGCTCTATCATCGGTTGTCTCCCCTGCACTGTCTAAATGAGTTTCGGAATGGTTTAAGTGTAGGTCTACTTCCGTCGTTCACATTTTGTGTGTGCGAAGAGTGACTATATTTGGGACCAAATAGTAAGTAGTATTTAATACTTTAAACTTAAAGTATTGTTTCCGTTGTGATGCAGAAGAATAGATCTTTCTAAATATGTTAAATACATTACTGGGAGTGTGGTAGTTTTTAATTGGCAGCTTTTTCAAGACGTGTAAATCTATACGGCCTCAACGGTTTCTCTTTTTTTTTTGCGGGTCCCTGTGGGCTCAAAGAGATAAAGAAGTTTCCATTCCCTTTCCAAAAAAAAAAATACTAGATCCGTCTCTGAGTTTCATTTATTCAGAACCTTTTCGTCACAACTATTATTTGTTACAAACCCATAAAATGTTTGAAACAAGTTTCACAATTCGAACTATACTGGCTACAACATTTTACAGTTCTAGTCAATTGAAAAAGATTGTATTACAAATAAGCAAAGACCAAATCACATGACCTGATTGTGACCCTGTTGTCTGCAGCCGACGCTGTCTGCAGGACTGGCTGGAAATTCTTTGAAAATCACTGCTACCGCTACTTCCTGCTTCCTCCTGCTCAGCCCAGCAGCTTCTCTGACGCAGTGGTGATATGATCGTTCTTAGCACACACACACACATATTTATGTATCAAATATAGACATACACGCAAACTTACAGACAGACAGGCAGGAAGGCAAACAGACAGACAGATGGCATAGGGAGGGGAGAGATTGTGGTGCAACGCCGTTTCTGGCTTGTGACTGACGGAGTTGTGTTTACAATCAGACAGGATGTCACTTGGAAAAGCTAAAGTAGTAATACAGGTCAAAGCACTTTCTCATTTCAAATTCGCTTTTGAAGATTGAGTAGGAGTACATGCTACTCCGGGACTAGAATATTATTGCTGTTGTTGTTTTTTGTTGTTGTTGTTGTTGTTAACAGAACAGGATAATTAAAGAGACAAGCTGTGCTTATTCGACAAATTGTGGCTTTGTGAACTTCCACCGCTAGGTAATTATTTCAATTTTTAAAACAGAAATTGGGTTATAATCACACAGAAACCACCCCGTTTTATCAGTTCCCCACCCACGCTTCTTCGCCACGTGACTTTCCAGTTAGTGGTACGCAAAAGTACTTCATCTGACAAGGCTTGCCTGGTCTGTTGTGGAGATTACAGGCAATGCAATTTAGTGATTTTAAAAAAACAGTTGAAACATTTTCCGCAGCGAAGTCTTTCTGACTGACTGGACATCCTGTCGCCCATTCCAGGACTTACCCGCTATCTGTACTCTGCCCGAAGACACGGCCAAACACGCTAGAGTACCAAATAAACGCCTCGCCTATTCTCTACAAAGTGGTTTGCACTCTGCGGTAATAGATAACAAAATATATTTTCCTTCTCACAAAATCCTGTCAACATGGCGGCTTCCATGTGTTCATGAACTTCCATATTCTTCTTACTTGACCTTTCTTAAAACGACATATGGGTCAAGGACAGCTTGTCTCTTTACTTGATTGCCCTTCGGGCTCATGCATGACCAACGGCTTAAAAGGTCAAGTATTGTGGGCTGAATTTCTGACCGAGTTTGCTGCGACAATATTCACGAGCAAGTCTGCCAGTAAATAGTTAGAAGGATCATTACAAGTTTCTTTATGGGGATTAGCTAAGACTTATTTTCTGCTCGTTTATCACCTAACATCCGCCTTTTGTTTCAGTCATTTTGCGGGCAGAAAAAGGCTGAACTCCTTGAGGTCTCTTCTCAAGAGGAAAATGATTTTGTTACCAGTTTGATCAATGGGAAACCTATCGGTAAGATTCTACAAAACAAACGGAGGGGTGATTTAGTCCACAAGAAAAGAGCCCCCAAAAGTCTAGGCGTTCTTTTGGAATTAAGACGTTTACAGCATCTGTAAAACTTTGGAAATGTCTGTGGGGTGGGGGGGTGGTCCTGTAATTCTGCACATTCCCTGTTCTACAGCTGGGATTTTAACTTTCTCTCGGCAGTGGGATGTCCCCATAAAAATGTTCTTTCCTGTTCCTTTTCCACTTGAATCACCCTTTTCTTTTCTTTCGTGTTAACGTTACAAATCGCCAATTTCAATTTTGCTCCATCAGCTTTATTTTTTTACTCTCGCGCATGCATAAAAACACACATACTTACGTACGTACATACAGGCATGTATGCATGAATGTGTATACACACACACACAGATATTAAAGCGGTGTAAAAGCCAAACATACGTGGGCTTATCATTGCTTTATACTAGAGAATGATGTCGTCTCGTAGTTAAGCCATCGTCACACTTTAGGACTGTACGAATCTGAGTGGGACGACCCGGATCACTGGGTGAACTGGTTGTGAGACTGGTGGCTCGCTTTAATACCATAGCGATGACTGGTCAGGAGGGTTCAACGATCGCCGGCAGAAGTCAGTATCTTCGGTGTCGCACTGACGAGCCTGGCAAGACAAAGTCAAAGCGGTCTCTAACAACAGTCGGTGTTGAGCGGGTTGATGGTTCTTTTGCACTTTTATCTTTGTACCTCTTTGTTTGGACATTCGATGACGCTTCGTGTCCAGGAAATAATTCTATACAATAGAATTTTATATAAAATAAAATAGAATTGTCCTTTTTTGGACAACGTTTAGCTTCTCTCCGCGACTTTCCGCCCTTTTGTTGACCTGCGCTTGAAGATCCGCACTGGCTGGTTGTTGGAAGTGAGCGATCAGGATCGTCTGCGAATCTTTGGTTTAAAACAGTCTTACGTAGTGGCTCAGCGAAAGACCAAAGGATCCTGCGATCACGAACGATCAGTCACTGATCGCTCAGGTCTCAGATAGCGCAAATCTCTTGGCGAATTCCAAGCTGTGACAGGGACATTACCGGGTATATGCTTCCACTCCGTCAATCTCTTTTTCTCAGTCCGCCCACGTTCAGCATCTTGTCAGGCACTGCCCACACAGTCGCCTGAAAACAACTTCCCCGTTGGCGTTCATAACCTCTCATAACCTCCCTTTAAGGTTGCACGTTGACATCACGTGACTAACTGCCTCACGTGCCAAGTAAAAGCCTTCCATTGTGGACAGGCTGAGGGCATCCGGTGTGGAAAGTGCTCCCTACAGAGGGGACGCGACCCTTTCGGACACAATGACCCTAGTAAAGGTCACATTTCAAATTTGTCACAGATTGAGATGCAATAAATATCTCACTGCGTTCCTGTTTCTCTTGACCTACCGTCCTAATTACAGAAACGCAGACAAGCAGACAGACGAAAGAGCACAAGCACACAGAATGACAAACAGCACCGACAAGACACAAGAACCCTGATAAGGACTCATCTGCTCTTCTAAAGGCATCGAGGTCTGGCTGGCCATCACTGACCGGGTGAAAGAAGGCCGATGGACGTCGTTCAGTTCCACTCAGAGCATCACCTACACGAACTGGTCTCCAGGGGAGCCGGATAACTCTGGCCTCGAACATAACGAGACCGAAGACTGCGCAGTTTTGAAACGAGAGAACGGTCTTTGGGACGACGTTGGGTGTGACTCTACACACGATGTTGTATGCGAGAGCACGTAAGCAAGTCTGAATATCTTTGTTTTGAACTTAAAATCCTACAATTATGAAATTGGTATAAGCTCCTCTTCAAAATAAAGTACCACAACACCCAAAAAGGCATAATTAAGTTCCTTATATTCAATACTTCATATTGAACACTTCGTGTTGAATACTTCATATTGAACACTTCGTATTGAATACTTCATATTGAATACTTCCCTTACACCAGAAATACCCACCGCCCAGCAACTATACCATCTTGTATAATGAGACTACAAGGCTACAGCTGGTGGTGGAAGGGGGAGACATGGAATTACTTTGATGCCATCTGGAAGGTTTTCAAGAAGAACATCCGAATTTACTTAGACAAATTTGCTTTCTTTTCCAGTTACTGACAGTTGCGGGGGGCTACAGCAACATGGCACCAAGTGCTCGACACGTTGGGAGTATCGGCAGTTGTCAAACTACTATGCTGATTCATGTCTCTAACATTCACAGTTTGAAGTGGGCCGTTTGGAACCTGTTTATCCTGTTTATTTCATGAACTTTCTGAGACTATGTAGTCAGTACAGATAAAAGTAAGCGACTTCCCCTGCGCAATCGTGCGAAACACGTTTATTTAATTATTTTTGTTTTCGTTTTTGTTATATTTAGCCACCCTGTGTTTTCAAAATAAAGTGCCACCACTGCTAATTACTTTTCTTCAAACACGCACTTTCCCCTTTCGCTGTCTATCAAATTACAAACAAAGAAATATTAGTTAAAGTCATCTCTCCACTAGCAGATTTCATCGATCGTAAAAGACAACGCTTATGACTCTAACGACGACGAAATCGCTAGCCATTTTTAATGCGGCGTCCAATAACGAGTTTCTATAGTGTTGTTTCTGTTTTACAACACGAACAGAACAGTGAGCTCGATGACGTTCTTTCTGGTGATCGCGGGTGTGCATGCGTGCGTGAGCGCACATATGTGAGAAATTTCTGCGTTATGTTCAAAATGAGTAGTTGGTTTACCAGCTTGTCAAACCTTTCTCACGCAATTCTACAGTTCTTCGTCATTATTTCCTAATTCGTGATTTATTTCTCAATAAACTATTTCACTACAAAAACACAAGCGCAGGGTGGCGGAGGGGGCGGGTGACCGCTTTGCTGACTGGTTTGTATTGAGATGTAAAACATAGTTGAAAGGGATACGTAAACACACATAACATACGCATCCCTCACACACACACGCGCGAGCGTGAATACACATACCAAACCTGTACTATGCGAAAAATAGGTGTATAATGTTGCAAAATAAATCTACAAAAAAGAGCCCATACAGATCAAACGTTAACTTCCCAAGGTTATCCACCAAATAATTTTCGTTGTCCCGTACGAATAAATCCAGTTTCTTATTTCAAGATCGTCGACCTTCTCGTTTCCTTTTGTGACTGAGACAAAATAATAGTTCTGCGCACGTTAGGTGCATGAGAATATAGATTTCTCCGTCTGCAGCTTCTGCTGCTGAGCCGTTCGGGACAATTCCCATGGACTAGGGCGCAGAAAATAGTAGGCATGCAAAATAAAGACGTATCCTTTTGTTATAACCGGCAGAGACTATAAAAATATTCAAACATTAATTTGTCTAAAGACCATACATATATTCGTCCAAACAGAGGTTAATGTGCAGGAATACAGACATTTTCAGAAGTGTTTTCGACTGTGGTATGGAAAGAAACATGTGAGACTATTGTAGTATCTTAGCATGCATACAATTTGAGAAAGAGAGAGAGAGAGAAATGGTAAAAGGAATATTTTGTGAAATAAATGAGGAAGAGACAGTAAGGAGGTAAGGAAGACATAAAACCAATATCTTAAATATTACGTGACTCTTAAAGTCGTGAAATCGATGTTTTCGCACTTGTTGCTTTTAAGCACGAAATTGAACTTTTCAATCAAAGCACACATTACTTTACGTCATCTTAAAAACAACCCCATTGTTTTTATCTACAAATCATAACGTAGTGACTTGAATTACATTACCAGTGCTTTTATTTTCCGATAGATTTCTTACTGTCTTGAGTGGCTGCAGAGTTCCGTATCGAAACGATAATTGTCAATACGAAGTAAAAATAAAGACTGCCACGAGCAATCGCTAATTCAGATAAAAATCTGCAAACTACAATTATTTTATGAGCTTAATATGTACCGCTATATCAATAAACATTATCCTCATAAAAGGTGTTCAGCACGCTCGTATGGCTCAAAGCTATTCCCCTTGTCACTTGTTTCATCGTAAGAACAAAAAGATTGGCTTTTGTGGAAGTTACTTGATTTCAGGTAAGAAACTGAATGCTCTGCAGGTAGGGGGGGGAGAGGAGGGATCAAAGCCATGATGCAGTGCTGTTATCATGATGGGGTTGCTGCCAGTAGAGTTCTATACAAAGGTCTAGGTAACAAAGTGTCCAAGGCTGGGATGTATGTGTATATATGTAACCTACCTCCAGTCCCAAACAATAACAAAACGTGTAACTAGGACGCCTGTCCTGCAGGCTTTCATACCTCCTTTTCGCACACACCCACGCTCACTACCACGTTAAGTACATTCGCACACACGCACATACTTTTCCCACTCTCTCAGTACATGTGCGCACGTAGTACACACACACAAACTCGTTCTCAGTCACATTCAGTGCTGACCTTGAAGCCGCGGAAGACAACCCAACAGCCGATATTAGGCAAACTCGAACTTTAAAGGCGATTATTATGAAAAACACTAATCTAGATTTCACAGCGTACAGCGATGTTTCGCAACAACAAATCCTAATATGCATGAAAATACCCCGGACGGTCAACAACAACGGAAGTTCGTGCACTTCTACTCTGTTTCTGCCAGCATCAGACCAGCCCATACTGCGGTTCCACGTAAGCCTCACTCAACACGCGAACGTCACGGACTGTGATTACTGCAACAACGCAGGGCTTGGCGAATTAAAACACATTCAAGAGCAGATAACACTAAATAAATAACGTAGATATTTGAAAACAAACAATCTAAAACATTCCTTCATGAGTTCTTTTTAATGATGTCCCTTCACGAAACGTTCGTTAACAGTCTCGGCAGACACTCCAACGATGAGGCCAAAGCTGCATGTTGGTTTTTATTGCTTAACGTCCAGTCGCGAACTATGTGCATATCAGGACGGTGTTGTTTAGACAAATTAACGTGCCGCCACACCTGAGACTGGTGTCACAGGACAGACTTCAGTCCCACCCAGTCACATTATACTGACACCGGGACAACCAATCCTAGTACTGTTCCCTATAGTGCCAGGCGTCTGGCAGGGCAGCTACTAGATTGTCAATTTTTAAGTCTTAGGGTCGACTCTGCCGGGGCACAAACCACCGACCTGCCGCCTCGAAACCGGACGCCTTGACCACCTGTGTCGTGTATTTGCATATCGTCGAAGACGTTCGCTGAGCACGGTGCTGTAAGAAAACTTCCGGTGACCCTGTTTAGGGCGTATTGCCTGGAAAACGACATAAGTTTAAGTGTTGTAGCTGTAGTTTAAAGTTAATTTCAACCATACAAGCGTACTGAGGAAAGATGAAACAACAGGACTTTCAGGATAGCGTTTATGTGGGGGGTTTTAATTTAAAATGTACCTATTATAAGAACCGTCTGGGAAGTCACACCTACTTTTTCCCAGTTACTTTATGCAACCCATTCATAAACTTATTAAAAGTAGGAAATGTTTATTATTTATTAATAAATGAAATGATTTTTTACGTCGCGTTTATTTTTACATAATGATTATGCAACGCACAATAACCAGCAGAGGTATTGTGAACGCAATACGGAGTGACTGTGCAGATCAGCGTTTAAACAATCTCTCATGCAGTGATGGTGGACCGTGTGTACGTGTATGTATGGGAGGTGGGGGGATGGGTGGTGCACGAAATATACACATTGTTAATGGGCCGTGCGGCAGCTCTAGTGACCCGAAGTAAAAATAACGAAAGCCTATGGAAGCCATTCTATGAGAGTTGGAGGGCCGTAGGGTTCACAGGCTTTAAAAGTTTCGAGAAACATATTGATTTAAAAAGCCACGTGACCAAAGATGTGGAGAAAATGATGTAGGATCTGTTATACGTGTCACCCGAAATATGCAAGATCAATTAATTCTGTGTGAGGCAAGCGCGTGCATGTGCGAGCGCAGTCGTGCATATGTGCAAGAGTTCATGAGTGCATCTTTTGTGTATAATGGAGCATGTTGTGAATGTACACTTACGTGTGTTGGTGTACTTTTGGGAAATATAGCAGTAGTATTTAGATCTGAATGAATCTGTCTGTCTGTCTGTCTGTCTGCCTGCCTGCCTGCCTGTCTGCCTGCCTGCCTGCCTGCCTGCCTGCCTGTCTGTCTGTCTGTCTGTCTGTCTGTCTGTATGTCTGTCTGTCTTTCTGTCTGTCTGTCTGTCTGTCTGTCTGTCTGTCTGTCTCTGTTTGTGTTGGAGAGGTGGGAGAGTGAAAGACGACTATTGGGATTTTGTGTGGATTTATGCGTATCTTGTAAATGGGCAAGATTGTTTCCATAAACAAAATAGACGAAACTGCATAAAATCAATCTTCCAGCGCAACACAAATGATCTGGAAAGGGACGGGAGATGACCTGGAAGGCTCGCAGGTAAATATTTAAAAAAAAAGCACTGCTGAAGAAAATTCACGAGGCAAAGAGATGCAGAACCAAAAACAAAGCTAGATATTTGTCGTCCGAAGTATGTGTGGTCAAAAGAGACTGCTTTGTAAGTGGGTGCTTGAATATTTTAATGTCTATGGATGTAGGTGTGTGTTGGTGTATTTATGAATGTAGTCGTATTGTGTACGTCATAGTGCTCTTCTTGTATCAGTGGTTAGGGCGTGTAGTTGGCGAGTGGATGTCTGGCTTTGTGTATGAGTGGGTTAATGAGTTGGTGTAGGCATGTTTATGCGCGTCTTTGTATTGATCCGTATTTCAAAACGGTAGGAGAAATGTGTCTGTCGATCTGTACGCAATTTGCGTATGGTGGTAAGTGGAGGAACGTGCGAGCGTGTGAAAAAAAAGTCTTTCGTCTCCGAACTTACACCAGCCAGAGCTTTTAATATATATGTTCCTGGACAACCTATGGTATCGAAATGTTGGACATTTGTAACTCGCCGTCCTATGTTCCTGGACAACCTATGGTTCGAACTGTTGGACATTTGTAACTCGCCGTTCCTTGTTCCTGGACAACCTATTGTATCGAAATGCTGGACATTTGTAACTCGCCGTTACTTGTTCCTGGACAGCCTATTGTATCGAAATGCTGGACATTTGTAACTCGCCGTCTCTTGTTCTTGGATACCCTATTGTACCTCAATGTTGGACACTTGTAACACGCCGTCCCTTTTTCTTGGAAAGCCTATTGTATCTCAATGTTGGACACTTGTAACACGCCGTCCCTTTTTCTTGGAAAGCCTATTGTATCTCAATGTTGGACACTTGTAACACGCCGTCCCTTGTTCCTGGATAGCCTATTGAATCTCAATGTTGGACACTTGTAACACGCCGTCCCTTGTTCTTGGATAGCCTATTGTACCTCAATGTTGGACACTTGTAACGCACCGTCCCTTGTTCCTGGATAGCCTATTGTACCTCAATGTTGTACACTTGTAACGCACCGTCCCTTGTTCCTGGATAGCCTATTGTACCTCAATGTTGGACACTTGTAACGCACCGTCCCTTGTTCCTGGATAGCCTACTGTACCTCAATGTTGTACACTTGTAAC
>SMGT01010074.1:1171110-1188189 GCA_004794575.1 Lanistes nyassanus | reverse complement strand
CTTCCATCATGTTAGTCCTTCCATCATGTCCGTCATTCCGTCATGTTAGTCCTTCCATCATGTTAGTCCTTCCATCATGTTAGTCCTTCCATCATCTTAGTCCTTCCATCATGTCCGTCATTCCGTCATGTTAGTCCTTCCATCATGTCCGTCATTCCGTCATGTTAGTCCTTCCATCATGTTAGTCCTTCCATCATGTTAGTCCTTCCATCATCTTAGTCCTTCCATCATGCTAGTACTCTGCCATGTCAGTTGCCGCTTAAAAATTATCTTTTAAAATCACTCTATGTTCAATATTTTGTTTTATGCTTAATGTTATGGAATGTTCATATGCAAAATGTGTGGGTCCCTCCATAAGTGACTTGGCGAGGGCGGTATATAAAAATACTCAGTACAGCTGTTTCGGATGTTTTTCCTATTAATTTCCGAACAATTTTGTGGCAAATGTGCAAACTAAGCACTTTCAACTAAAGTGATGCTTCTGTCCACAGCTACAGGCGCCTGTTGGCCTGGGTGGAACCGATTCAAAGACAGCTGTTACCGCCACTTTGTGTTTCCTCCTGTACAACCCAGCAGCTTCGTTGACGCAGTGGTGAAATGGGCGTTCTTAGTTTCAAACACACACGCACACACGCACGCTCGCACCCTCATACACGTGCACATAGACACAAACACACACAAACTCACACACGGACGCACGCATGCGCATGCACACATGCACACATACACATTTATTTATTTATCATGTAAACCGACAGACAGACAGATTGACCCGCTGAGCAATAGGTGGACTGTCATTTTACAAGTAAAAGTATCTGCTTCGAATGGACATGCAAGACCAACAGACAAACAGACAGACAGACAGACAGACAGACAGACAGACGGACGGACGGACGGACGGACGGACGGACGGACGGACGGACGGACGGACGGATGGACATATAGATAAGGCACACGAAGAAACTGTTGTATAACAATATATATTCTGGGTGCCGTCAGAACTGTGAGAGATCACCTGAGACAGTGGTGCCGCTTTGGGAAAGCTTGGGGAAGGTAGGAATTCGGGGCTCAAGATTTGAGATGATCTTATTATGGATTCAACAGTTAGCACCCAGCACTGTTTTGTCAAAGCCCTCCTTTCACAATTTCTGAAGTTTCGTTTTTACTGTGAGGGACTGAAAACCGAAGACGTTCTGTACAAATTTTACTAGCAGTCCCTCTAGTAATTTCTGGTTCGTCCCCACCCCGCCCCCGGTCTTTAGCCTTTTTGCAGAAGGCTGGATGCTGAACTTCTTGAAATCTCATCTGAAGAGGAAAACGCATTCATCACCAATTTCATACAAGAAAAACCTAATGGTAAAGTCTGCTTGTAACAGTTACAATGAATTTTTTCCACAAAAAGATACTTTTATTTCTCTCTCTCTCTCTCTGCCTCTGAGTTCACTCGCGTTTCCTTTTTTCACAGTGTCAGTAGATTTCCTCCTCCCTTCGAAGCAGTTCTATCACTAATAGTAACGGAAGGGTTGCACTGTAAACAAAACCACAGGTAGATCTCAGCCCATTGGCTGCCTGCAAAATCAACCAATTTCTTGAAAACTTGAAATTCCCGAAAGCCTTGCACAGCGTATTCTAAGGGAAACAACTGTATTTAATCAGTAGCTTAGCCACTTCTGTTAATATTATTTCCCTTTGACTATGAATCAATGGTGGTTCAGAGAAACGAAAGGATTATGGGAAGGACCGTTTCAAACTGGCGGATAAATGCCAATACATTCTTGAAATAGCGGATTTTAGTGAGCCCATTGCTCCTGGATTTAACTAAATATGCAAAGATTAAGGTAATAAAGAGTTTACGTTTAAAAATCAGTTTATTTCTTGTTTGTAGCGCTTAAGGTTATTTTTTTGTTCAAATACGGCTGGCAACTAAAGCTGTCCACGGGGATTTGGTAGGAGGCGTGTAGTTATAGGGAAGCGGAGTAAGATGTTATCGCGTTGGTCACTTTTATTGGTAAGCCAATCAAACTGTAGGAACGCAGGCAAGCAGTAACAAACACACACGACGATAAATGACATAGAAACAAGGTCAGACCTATGATGGCGCCCTCTGGTGTTCCAAAGGCCTCGATGTCTGGCTGTCAATCACCGATCTGAGGCATGAAGGCCAATGGACGACCCTGAATACTGGAGAAAACGCCACCTACTTCAACTGGGCGCCAGGAGAGCCGGATAACAATCCCTTTGCAACATATGGCTCCGAAGACTGCGCGGTTGTAAGAAGAGACAACGGTAGCTGGAATGATGTCGGGTGTGATATTGCATCTGACGTCGTGTGCGAGGTCGGGTAAGTATGCTTGAACATCACATTATGTTGAACGGAAACTATTGCTACATGAAAAGGCTTTAAAAACTTCCTCAGAATAGAGCTAGGTAACAGCGTCAGGACCCATAGTAGGGGAACTACCATCAGTGTTTTTATTGATCATTTATTTGCTTACGACATTCCTTACCCACTATAAAAAGCCAGAGCGCATTTGCTGATAGTCAATCTGTTAGTACTTGACTGGAGAGTTAGCAAGAACACTGCGCCAATGTGTGCTTTGACGTAAAAACTCGCCCCGCGGATATCTCGAGTAAATACGGAAAATTGACATTACTCGAGATCGCGGATTTGTCTTTTGCGTAAATGCAAGTTTTTTTGTTGTTGTTTTGCTTATTGGAAAGAGGTAAGAAATGAACTTTATAGCATCTTAAAGGTCTGGAATAAACTAAACCCAGAAAACCTTCCTTTCTTCCTCAGCTTTTTCGAGATGGTGGGCTGCTTTTAAAATGAAGGCAAAATCTGGACCTTCTGGGGAAAACCGATAGTTGTCGAAGCTAAATATTGTGATGACTTATTTCTGTAATTTATTCATACAAATGTTTCAAGGACTTAGCCGTTATCAAGTCAATGGATTTGTACTTACCTGCTAATTACTGCATGGACCCTGTATGTATAAGTTACAGTATCAGAAAGGTCTGGAAAAAAACAGTGACTGCGAACCGAGCAGAAATTTACAGTTTGGTGATAATATAACGGTGTTACGGATATCTTTTGGCTGAACACGAAAAAAAATTCTATTACAACAATCAGAAAATGTCTCAAAACTAAGAGCACCCATAAGAAAACCAAATGGCTGCTTTTGAAAAAGAAATTGAACCCCGTGAACTTCGTGAACTTGTGACCGAAGACGTAAGTCTTGACCGCCATCTTCACAGCCGAGCTGCAGCACACGCAGACGTGAATCTTACACTGACGACAAGAGGAATGGTTTTACAATAAAGTAATTGTGATCTGAATTATTTCCTCGTGGTTGTATTGAAAATCTGTGTGACCTGCGATAAATGTACTACCGTGTGAATGTTGTGTAATATTTTCTCGTTGTTGTATTGAAAATCTGTGTGACCTGCGATAAATGTACTACCGTGTGAATGTTGTGTAATATTTTCTCGTGGTTGTATTGAAAATCTGTGTGGCCTGTAATAAATGTACTACCGTGTGAATGTCAAGTGTCTTCACTAACAAGTCACGAAAATCAGTTAGAATGGCAACTTATTATCGAAGGGAGATAGCTATAGAAACAACGCGAATCGATAGCTCACTTTTGAATCGCCTTAATGAACATTTGAAACCAAGGGCTTAAGATGATGTAAACTGATTTTTTTTCTTGCAAGTTTGCTATCAATGATGTCCCTGGTGACTCTAGTGCAACCTGATCAGAGCACTCATTCACCTGCTAATGAAGTTTTCAGTTAATCTGTGAGACATGTCGAACGTTGTAATAATCTTCTCGAAAAAACTGATCTTCTAAACCAAATAATGTGAAACTGATGGCTTACCGTCAGGTATGCCGGGATGCTGTGCAAAGGGTAGCTGCACTCTAGCAATGACAAATTATATGCATTAGACCAATGGCGCTAAAGAGAGAATTACACAATGGATACCTTCTGTGCTGAAAAGCAGAGCACTAAGTCATGACCAGTCGTTGTAAAATTTCTCAGATGGAGGGGGTTGGGACCATAACGCCGGTGAAATGAGATCGAGAAAGTCTGTTGGGACTGGCAGGTGGTAGTACAGACAGTACTTGACAGAAGGACACACTTGAATTTGGGGCCGAGAGGGAGCTGAAGCCAAGGGGATGAGGTTGGATCCTGATGCTGTCTGAGAGGTAACCTACTTATTGCTGCTCTTGAAAGACGCCTCTACCCATGATACACAGCACCCCCACTCCGGACAGCCCCAGACATTTCCCAATTTCATTTCGCCTCGTGAGGCTGTCCGAAACCAGGCTTGCGAAAAGGAACCACCGTTCAGAAAAAACAGGATGATTTCGTTCTAATTCCCATGGCAGTTCGAGGAGGAAGATGTGCCTCCCATAGTATTTTAACGTACAGCTAAATGTCACAGAGCGAAGAGGAGAGGAGGAGGACGGAGAAAAGCGGAGACGGGGTGGCCACTATGACCGTAAGATCTGAGAGTCGTGAGCTCCGATCTCGTCTCTGGATCTGTGTTTGCGTGCATCCATTTTTGTAGCCCTGTCTGTGTGCAGGAGCTTGCACACCCGTGTGCTGGTGTTCGTGTTCATTTTCATGTTCGTGTTCGTGTTGTGTTCATTTTCATGTTCGTGTTCGTATTCGTATTCGAGACTGCACCAATGGACGGTCAGTTCAAAGATTAATAGATATCCAAACACCTGAGATTGATGTAAGTGACGATAAAAGATGATAACAAGTCTTCTACAGCCGTTACAAAATGAAAACGTCGCCGACACGATGGTGAGTGGGGAGATACTGTAATTCATGTACTTACCAACTACATAGTGTTTGAGTTTACTCTGTCTCCAACAGCGACGGGGCTTTAGTGTCTAACTTTCTGACTCGGACCTACGCACTAAACGCGCCAGGCATGGAATTCTCTCTGAACATATAAACAGAAGTACTTAGATTTCTGTGATAGCTAATGCCTAACAATCCAGAAATGTTTCAATGTTTCGATAGATCGCAGATATATAATATATTTTTAATACAATTTATTTCGGCACCAATTCACTGATCGATGTAGTTAATCATAGCTGTACACAGATGATAGACACACGCACGCACGCACGCACGCACGCATTCACACACACAAACACCCTCACACATACACACACAGAGCTATTTCGGGGTTTGTTTCGTATTTTATCAGATATGTATAACTTGTGAAGGTTCGATCGTGTTTTGCAAATATTATTCTAATACCCGTTGCATGTACAGGAGAAAAAAAAACCCTAAAACCTGACAAATCCATGGACGTGCATACCTCGCGATGGTTCTACTCTATGAAAATATAAATTGTATTTCCATAAAAATGGAATCAAATGTCGAAATATCGGGAAGGCTGGAACCATCTAGGAATGGGTGTGGGGCGTGAAGAGGAATGTCTGTGAATACAAGCCTTCGTGTGTAAATATGGTTGTGTATGAGTGTGCGGTTGTGTGTGGAGGGCGAGGGATAGGGGTGGGGGCATGCATGCGTTTGATAATTAGCTTCATAACATGCTATACACATCCCTTATTGACATTTTACTGGTGCACATATAGGGCAAGCGGTCTTGCATTTCAGCGGAAGAAACATAATTTTTTCTGTAAAATACCTTATATTTGTTGAAAGTATATTTTCATAGTAAACCCTAACACCGGCAGATAATATTCATGTTTTTTTTCATTTATTTTTTAAACACAAATCTTTCATTAGCTTCACAAATCCGCTAGTCTACGTATCCTTATCACTAGGTGGCACCTTATCACATCGCCATAGAACCCAGTAATGATGGAAACAGACACCAAGTCATTTCCAGACTTACTGATGTTCAGCGTGTGTACATGTCCGTGCATGCGTGCGCGCATGCATAAATGCGTTTCTGTATTCGTTGTTAAAAGTAACGCTGAGGGATAGACAGTTGATACTCTCTTTACAACGCTGGCTGGTCTCCATTGCGCTGACAGAGTTCTGCCTAAGAGGCCGGCGTGAGTCTGTGTTAGTTCGATGCAAGCTGCTTATCTGAGCGCCAAGCTAGTTTTTGTTGCTTTTCAAGCAGAACGCGAATCTGCCCAGTCGACCTCCCGCGCACCAAGTCATAAGGCTTTTCTTGAAAATCTGCGAGTGTACGAAGGAAAATAAGTCTAGACATATTGCGGCCATGAACATCTCTGAGACTCTGTCCGTTCAGGAAAGCACGAACAATACTCTGGTTCATTCTTTTGATTTCAACACTGTGCATGAAGTCATCAGCAGGCAGGTCAGACGGTTAATAGAAATAGTGTTTTTGGGTGGTCTGACATCCCTGATGTGTCTCATCAGCATTCCTGACAATATAATCAATTGTTTGGTGTTCTGGCGCCAGGGACTACACGAACAAATGACACTCTGTCTCTTTAGTCTGGCGCTCGTAGACTGCTGCTACTTAAGTTTAACTTTCATTGTCTTTTCGGTGACGCAGTTTATTCGATTTTATGACGAGACGCTCAGCGAAGAATATTTTTCGGAAACTTTCTGGGCTTTAGGAGGTGCTTTGTGCGGGTTTAGAACAATGTCACATTTTGTCAATACTGTGATCGCAGTCGAGAGGTGTGCGTGTGTTTTGTATCCTCTGCATGCAGCAAATCTTCTCCAAGCTCGAACCTTAGGGGCAACTTTGATAATATCTTTTGTGGAGTTCCACGGCTGTTACCTTCTGATACCTGTCTCCTTTCGTGTCATAAAAGTAACTGCAGGTGGAAAGACTCTCTGGTTGGTGGCGCCAACACAGTTGTTTGAAGACATGACTGTTATCCACATTCTAATATATTTTCTTCTCGGATCAGTAATACCCATTGCTGCCCTTGTTATAGTATGTATCACCACTACAATCACAGTAATAAAACTGATAGCCGCAGTCGCTTGGCGAGAAAAAATAACCTCTGCTACCAGTGACGGTCACCTCCAGCAGATGGCGCTGACGTCAATGTTCGTGATTGTCTCCTGTGTTTACGTCATCACCGTGGCGCCTTTCCTCGCGTGGCAGATTGCTTACTGGTTCATAAAGAACTGTGTACACGGTGACATTTGCTTTGAAACGTTCATGGCGTTCAGCGCTTTGGTGTTCACAATCTCACACATTAACAAGTGTGTTCCCTTTTTCGTTTATTACAGCCGGTCTTCACGATTTCGACAGACCTTCCGCGACGTCTTTGTGCGCTGTTGGAATCAAGATTTCCAGCATAGGAATATCTATAGGAATATCCAGCGAGGATTTAGACAACCACGTGACTCGGGTAACATTGTTGACAAAAGCACATGTAACCACGATGACATAAACAATGTACGATAAAGCACATCTGCGAAACATAACATTGTTGACAAAAGCACATGTAACCACGATGACATAAACAATGTACGATAAAGCACATCTGCGAAACATAATGTGAACATGTATCCATTTTATGATCATCCTTTTCAAAAATACTATTCGGAAGCAACAGCTAGATAATTATGTTATACAAGACAGCGATACCTTTGTAGTATCGATGGAATTACACAGATGTATATGACACTTGCTCTCATCCCGAACGCTACCTTTTAAATTTTAGTCTTCAACTTTTCAAGAAGAGCATTAAAGTGTAGCCCGGTGACAAAAATACAGATACAAAAAACCCTGACTTTTGGTTTAAACAACATTTATTCATTTGTTTCATCATATCGAAATTATAATACTATTTCTAGAGGCTCCACAAAGAAGCATAAGCTTAAATCAGTGGCCACCGATAGCTTGTTTACATAAAGAGCGAAATAAATGACGGGTTGCTTTACACATGATGTCTCTAAGTAGAGATGATTAGGGAGTGTCACTGGTTGAAAACCCTGACCTCTCAAGACCGATTATTATCCACCAAGCTTTAATTTGCTAAAACAATAATGTCAGCCATCAGTGATGTTAACTCTAGTGTCCCCGTTGTGGCAGACAGGTCAGCAGTTGATATGTCGCTTGCAGCGAGTAAACTGGTTATCAGAGTTTGACGTACCATCGTACATAGCTTGTCTGTTGCGATACTAATGTCCCCCCCCCGCACACACACACACACACACACACACACACACACATCAGCAAGTACTCATGTTGTCATACCAAACTGAATTAACATTAACACCTGAAATAGTCTGCAGGTTCAGAAGGTGAAAAGTGTATAACTCTAAATTATAGATAAAGTAGTGAAGTCCGTGTCATAAATTCTGTTCTCAAACACTTTTCGTGAAATGGAATTCACAATTCATTTTTTTGCGGTTTTTCTGAGATTTTTTTTTTTGCTTTACTGTTGATTACATTGTTTTGTTTTATATTGTTGGAGGGTTAGGAGATAGTTTTAAGAGATAGTTTTGGTACTGCTTTAATTGTATTATCTTGTATTTTTGGATTGTTTATACGTATTGGTTGGTTGGTTGGTTGGTTGGTTGGTTGGTTGGTTGGTTGGTTGGTTGGTTGGTTGGCTGGCTGGCTGGCTGGCTGGCTGGCTGGCTGGCTGGCTGGCTGGCTGACTGGCTGGTTGGTTGGTTTTGCTGTATTAGCGCTTTTGGGTGATGGGGTGCAATGCGGTGTTGTTTTCAGTTTTGTATTGTTGTTCTGTTGCGTTGTGTTTTAGTGGCGAGATCAACTCTGATATGAAATGTATCCCCTTGTTTACGTATGTTTCATGGTTTAGAGAAAGGTTAGAACCAAAATCTTGGCCTTAAAAAAAGTTCCAAACTACATGCTAATTTTCACGTGAAGCTGATACAGTGAGAATACAGTCTACACTTTTCAAAGCCAGTTTTCTCAGTTTCTTGTTTTGGCTATGGCTGGCTCACTTCAAAAGCCTGTACCTTCCAAGGGACAAAAGATACATTTCTCAAATTTGGCAGACTCTTTCTTTATACATAGTTAAGCATGTTTGTCAAACACATTTTAGTAATTTAAAAAATTTGCAATTAAAAAGCAAATTTTACTTTGTGATTCACATTTTTGAGAAAAAATTATGAAAAATGATCTATGTTGTTGCCACTCATCTTCTAATGTACAAATGTAGCACAAATCAGTACAAATAAATATGAAAAACAGAATAAGAATATTTCTAACGAAGTTACAAGGTTTTAAAATTTTTGTGTTTTGGGGGCCAGCTTGTATTGTTTCCATGGCAACCGAATGTATAACCATTGAAAATCTGACAGTTTTTGAGAGTATTGAGATAGGACCTTACAACACCGAAACAGAAATGATATCTTTGAAAGATTGCCGTATTGTGCTTGTGTTGTGGAGTCTCTCTGAACGCAGGCCCAAGGGCAGTAAATGTTTGTTTTTGAGATAGGATTGTATGAAACTTTCAGGGTCACCGTGACTGACTTGAAAACTATCAGAAATACTTATACTTTCTAAAAGAGGATCCGAAGATGGCTGGCTAAAAAGATCTCCAAATAAAGTAACTTTAGAACGGCTTATACAGAATCTTTCGTACGGAATGCACTGTGAATGGTCATACCGTAGATCGCTCAATTAAATGCAACCAGCGTTCGCACATGCAGTAGCTCATTATCTGCAGCTACATGTGTGGTAACCGAGCGCCATGTCAAGCATTTCTACCTTATGTGTGAACCCGACAAATGCATTTAAACTTAGCATTATAAAACATTTTTGTCGAAAGGTGAACCTGGAAGACATTTTCATTTTACCCGCAGATCTGATAAACTTTGTTTAGCTTTATTCCTCCTTCTAGTACTTATCCGAAAAAAGAAAAAAAGGATTTGGAAAATGTAGTTATTATTCATCCACTCTATATTGGTGGATTTTTCTCGCCACTGCGGAATCAAAAACATTTTGTTAAGATAGTTACACATCTACAAATACAGTCGCTTCTATAGTGCATCTCATAAGCAGTATACAATCTTAGCTGTACATGGACAATAATCCCTAAGCGACAGTAGACACTACAAGTCTTCATATTTTTTCAAAAATATGTAGTTTCACAGTTACGCCGCATGACTGTGATCGTTCAGTATCTCACTAACGATGACGAAGATTGTCGGGCTCCTACAGCTGAAGGAATATGAGGTCATCATGAGCAACTGCAGACTGTTTCAACGCTGAAGTACGGTCTGTACACAGTCCAAGCAATGACCAATGCAGGATACGTCGAACGGACATTAACTGTGACCCCATCGGTGCCTGAAACAGCATGTCAGAAGCCCGTTGCAAACTGTAATCACAGATTTATCTTTTGTGTGAAAAATGGTGGTGAAAATATGCTTAAGCGCATATCATCTATCGGGCTTTAAATAAATATTTATAATAACATTCACATACTGATGAAACAAGTAGCATATAAATGTACTGCTCTGTTTTGCATGCTGTCCGTGAAAATAAGTTCTGTCAAAAGAGTCTGTCCATCTCGTACTCATGATTGACAAACTACTTACCACATCGCAAGAAACTACATCGTATGTGTATGTGTACAGTGTGTCTGCCTCTCCACTCTCCAATTCCCCCCCCCGCCCCCATAGACCCACACCCCCTTCCCTTTTCAGACCTTCAAGAACACCGTAGTCCTTCAGCCCTCTGACGCAGTGCGGACACCGCTGCAAAGGCACCTCCCATGCCGCTACCGTCTTTGACCAACAGAAGTTTCACCTGTGAATTGTCAGTGGCACACGTTAACTGATGCAAACCCTGTGGCTTCAGTGTCACACCCACAGGATCTGTCTGCCTGTCTTCCCCCCCCCCACCCTCTCTCTCTCTCTCTCCTTTTATTTCTTATTTTTCCCTTCAAGGTCGTCTCTTTTTGTTAATTCCATCCATCTTCTTCAATCTCCCCTCTTCGAAGGCTGTGGTTCGGTGGAGTGAATACGAGTAGTTAATAATAATAAGAGCATTTATAAGGAGTCAAACGTTATAAAATATGTCAAGCAGCACGCACTCGCCCCCAAATGAACACAAAATGCAATATCACACACACACACACACGAGTAGACAGTGGTACACGCGAGCTACCCCCACCCAGCCACGAGTGGGCTCTGACAGGGCAGGATGAAATGTCTTATGGGAGAAAGAAAAAATAGGATTTCCGAGAACTTTTCAAAGAAGAGAGTGTGGGCAGTTTATGGATGGATAGAGGCAGGCTGCTTCAGGCCAGCGGAACGAAGACGGAGAAAGATCGCGGACCAAAGATGCAGAGGTTGGTGTAAGTAATACGAGGAGTGGCTTTTTCTTCTTTCGCAATATTAATAATCCAATGCTAAATATTTGTAAGGCTTCACTCCAGAAATAAGCTATTGCAAATACAGAACTATTAATTTTTACTCCATTCATTTACCTTACATCGAGGACAGAAGCTGCTGAGGATGGTCATCATGTGGCTGTGGTACTTAGGGTGACACTCGTACAGAGACCCATCTATCCCGACACTCACCTCCGGCAAGCCGGTGCGGTTAACAAGGGAAGCAATCGCTGCAAGATCAAAACTTACATTCTCTTCGCTATTTCCAAACTTTGCAAATGATGACCAGAAAATCGCAGATGTACATCTTCAATAAATGTCTGAAAACCAACCTTACGTTTCTGTTTGACGTCCTGTATATATAGAGTGCAGGCTAAATCTGACCAGTACAGTGGCGCGCACGCAGAAAACACACACACGCTGATCATGTAGACATTTCGGTATATCAGGATTTTTTAAACTGGTTGGTTGGTTGGTTGGTTGGTTGGTTGGTTGGTTGGTTGGTTGGTTGGTTGGTTGGTTGGTTGGTTGGTTTATTTCATCTATACATATAGACCGTTTTCTCGGACGCTTATTTCAGTGAGAAAAAAAACGAATCTTTAAGCCGTATGCTGACCGGAAGCGACGATGTAGGCTCCCCGTTTGCTGACCATGTCGGCCACTTCTCGCACGACAGCTACATCATCTTCGTTGACCGACTCGCTGACCTGCAGCTGGCTCAGCACCTGCCAGGTCCTGGAGCTGTCTGTTCCTACGTCACTGCATGTCATCAAAAGGTGCAAGTTCCTCAAACAAGGTCTCCACAAACCACGCTCTCTTGCAGGTTATAAATATACTGATTCAGTAACAGTCCCAGCAACAGGAATCATAATACGCACGAAACAGAGGAATGGACAGACTTATGTACCTCCCGCCAAGCATGCATGAATGAGTTTATTGATTTATATGTATCTCTGACTGCATGAATGAGTTTATTGATTTATATGTATCTCTGACTGCATGAATGAGTTTATTGATTTATATGTATCTCTGACTGCGTGCGTGGATGAGAGAGAAGGGGGATAGAGAAAGGGGGCGTGAGAGTGATAAACTATATTCTAGTCTACCGTAGCTTCGGCTAAGTGCGTGTATCAGCAAAGCTTCGAGTTAGAACAGATTTAACCCCTTTTATTCCTTCCTGCTGTCTCTTTCTCAATTCTTTACACCGCAACAATTAGTATAGTTCACAGTCTTCCTCTACAAAAGCCTTTAATTCATATACGGACCCTTTTAGTGAAGGTAATTCATTTTAGGGGAAAAAATAGTACATTAGCAATACTCCGCTGTTATACCTTTGTACCGTAAAATAGCACTTCAAATTACTGTAAAAGTTAACAAGGTCCATGGACTGCATGAAAGAAAACCCCTGTTCAGACCAGTCCAGTTTGTTATTCATACACTTCATTGCTCTGCTATAGCACTGTCCAAGGGCTCGCCTTTCTATCTGTGTCACGTGGGAGGTGGTAAGCGTCCAAGGTCGTGCCAAGGAGGAAGGAAGGCGGCCACCAAATATAAGGCTACGCGCGGCCAGTTTCACCAGCACTACACGCACTAGTTCTCCCAGGTACAGACCGCTGAATGATTTTTCAAACCTGGAGACACGAAATACAATAGCTGCTACAGTTCATCATAGCTTTTAAAACAGATTTTATTGCTATTTAGTAACAGCTGCATTTGTAAGTTTAACACGAACATCTGATATTGAGCTATGCTACTACTATTTTAGTCTGGTTTTTGTTTGTTTATGTGTTTGGGGTTGGTTTTTTTTTTTTTTTTGGGGGGGGGNNNGGGGGGGGTTAGTTTTGGGAGAGGGAATCTCTGACATAAAGAGAGAACATGATAAATTTTCGACAGTCGCTATATTGCCATTTCTTGAATCTGCAAGAAAATGACAGTGCATAGTGCACGGCGTTGAAAGGTCAGAGTGCCTTAAGGTGATAAAAGATTTCACTAAAATAACTAAGCTACTAATTACATACACACTAACGCACATGCGTTGCACTGTCCTCTGAGAAAAAAATCTATGTTAAAGTCTCCACTTAAATAATTTCTTACGGATTCCCCCTGCAAGATCACCGAAAGGATCTTACATACCCCGTATGTCGTTGTAACGACTTAAGAGCCAGAATACAAGTAAATACTGACTGCTGTCCGTTCTATTGCTGAGTGATCTCCCTCTAACGGCTTACATGTCACCTTTGCTTCCTGAATCATTAACCTTTCGCCTGCATGCCCAAGCCCGTTAAGGTCCTCTCCACTGGTAAGGACCCTACATACTTACGTGAAAGAACCCGGATGGTTCGACACTTGGTCGACCAGCTTGTCGAACTCTGTTCGGTAGAAGTCCAGACACCCGCCATCACCTGCCGCACCCCACTCCACATTCACGATCACCTTTCACCAGAAAGAATAAACCTTATGAAATCTTGCGATCATCTGACGCCTGCGCACTGACCTCAAAGCTCACAATGTGCTGTTTTCACTGGTAAGTATTGTAACAATATGCGTACCAGCCTTAGGTACTAGGTAGGTTAGTGAGGAGTATAGAGTACCGTTTAGGAGAGGATATGGGATATTTGACAGGGCTGGGAATTGACCTGCAATGCACTCAGTCAACTATAAACATAGAAGCTGTAGTTCCCCCACATGCACTGTCCACATGCCAATCACACGCACATCTGCACATACAGAGCGTGGGAAGTTAACAGTGAATACCTAGGTATATAAACCCTAGTGGGAATTAATACAGGGAGAGGTAGACAGACGGATGAAGCAGGATAGTCTGACAACTATGGATATCAACTGAGTTTGTAAAGCTTGGTGGTTCGTCTTGGCTTTTTGTACCGGGACCGGGGATGGATGTAGAGGATGTGAAATAAAAGAATTGAACTGCGACGAAGTGCTGGTGTTCTCTCGGCCACGGACGTACGGGTGACTGAGACGAACATGTCAACTCGTGTTTGCTGGTATCATGACAATGGTACATTTGCTTTCTGATGCCGTGACGCCTGTACAACGCTACATTCGTGGTGTCGTGACCATTCGGGAACGCCATAATGTTACAGTATGAAGACCTCGGTAACTGCAGGTTTACCGCGGATTTGATAAAGACCTTATAAAGAATTGAATCTGAAAACCTTAACTGATGAGTGGATAAGAATACTGGATATGCTTACAGGGAAATAGAATGCAACTATATGCCGTTGACAAGACTGTAGGGTTCATAATGAAAAGGAAATTGGAGTTATCTTGACGACAGCAAGGAATTGTTATATTCGTTGAAATTCCCTCATCCACTAAAATTTCCACTGACTCAGGTTGCTTTCTTTTTTTGTGACTACAGAAGTCGGCAGAAAAATCTAGAGTGGGAGGGACTAGTGATACACCATTTTTAATGCCTTGGCAAGACCGCTAGTGGCTGGAGACTGCCGGAGCATCCTATTTCATTACCCTGTTTGCATTAAAGTAGGAAAAACAGTGATCCTGCCAAGGTAGGTAAGGTCACTGGACCAACCGTCCTTCACTTACATGCCTCGGTTCCTCCATATCTCCTGTCCATCGTTCAATGTTGCTCAGATTCTCCACAAACGCAGCGTTGGACCCAGTGCCTGGAAAAAGTACAATCTTCTATATTGTTATCGATTTTTCAGTCACTTTTGTGTTTATTTTTTAAGACGACATTTCTCGAATACTGATTATAGCCTTTGTTTTCCCAGCGGGTCTTATTCTGATAGAAGAAGAAAAATACAGAGAAACATGCCGACAACGAAAAGCATGACATATCAAGCTAATTACATTGTATTTGTTGTCGTCGTTAGCAAAACATGACAGCAAACAACAACGACAAAACAAACGAACGTACTATTTGTAAGAGAAATGCTAACTTAGCCTGTTAGGCGATGTTGGGCGATTATCGACCGAGATTCATCTTGCGTGTTATATGACTTGTGCTTGTCGTCCCTGTAGAGTATCCCTGAACATTTTATGAGCTCTGTGGTGGTGTTATGAAAGGGGTACATCCCCTCATATCAGGTAGCAAAGGCCAACAGTCCACTGACTGTCGTATAAATATTGGCTGAAATGTTTCTTGCATGAGTGTTGTGCGGAATTCTCTAGATGTTGGCGGTTCTGAGTTTCCGATCCTAAAACGTTTGTCCTCGGACTCACCCAGGATGACCCCAATGCGGGACTTCTTGTCCAGGTAGTTGGCCGCCAGCAGTGTGCTGGTTGTATCACTCATCACAACCACCACGTCAATCTTGTCGCCCTGAAATACGTCATCAACCAGACGATAGACCAGTAGACTACACTGTCGTCCTGAAATACGTCATCAACCAGACGATAGACCAGTAGACTACACTGTCGTCCTGAAATACGTCATCAACCAGACGATAGACAAACAGACTACACTGTCGCCCTGAAGCACGTCATCAACCAGACGATAGACCAACAGACTACACTGTCGCCCTGAAATACGTCATCAACCAGACGATAGACCAATAGACTACACTGTCGTCCTGAAGCACGTCATCAACCAGAAGACAGACCAATAGACTACACTGTCAGAAAAAGTTAAGGCACTTTCGCGATCCTGCCGCCAAGCGATACACCTTCATCAACAGAAGGCGTTAAGAAAACCAAGTTAATGTGACCATCACACACTTTGTCAGCGAGCGAAAGGTACAGAACCACAGGGATGGAGAAATACCCCGTGTTGGGTTGCATGACTTTTCGTATCTGCCCTTCCGGACATAACAGCGGTCGCAAGGCCTGTTCACCCTCTGTTTTCGTGCACCTTCCGGAATGGACAGGTGAAAACAACACTCATGCAGCCCACCCAAAGCCACAGGAAATCTTGTCTGCCCTTAAAATTAATAAACTACTCCCCCGTTGGGCTATCCCCTCCCCCTCTTTTTTGCGACTGTTGTACTCATACCTTAAAGATAAACCAATCAAGAACAGTAGGAATTTCAGAAGGCTAGCGAATTTTTAGGAATAATAATTATGTCTGGGTAGTGAAAATTTAGGAACTTCCCCATCCCTACAACCAGCAACGTACAAGGCATTAAATTAAAAAGGTTTTCCGTCATGTTTGTTGCCCTTATAAATGCCTCAGCAGAAGGAAGAAATTTTCAATAAAGATGACTTTTATACAAAAGGATGCATCGAGTCCATGTTACAGCCCATTCCAGCCAACTCGCGCGTCGTCGGCCGATCCGAGAAAGCCAGTAACAAGAAATCCGTCTTGGCGTGCTAACACCATAAGATTTGTGACTTGTGCTCACCAGAGGATGTTTCTCTAAAGCCTCTTCTAGTAGCCTGACAGGATCCATCCCCACGCCATCTGTGCACTTGAAACTTTTTGTCCACGTCAGCAGACGACAACTGTTGAGGCTCAGTTGCTTGGAAGGAAAAGAAAATGTGAAACCTGCAAGAAAGTCACATGCATTATTTTTTAAACAGTCATCTGGCGAAAGTAATCATGCTGTTATTGTTGTCTCAGACGTTGTAGATATAAACTCAACTCATAAGAATGTAAAAAGAATGTACAAATTAGAGGTGTTGTCAATTTAGATGCATTGCACCGGTTTCTGATGAGGAATAAATGGATATTTGCTACCGATTTAAAGGGTGGTAATTCCGTATGCTGCGTCCATCAGACGTACTTTCTCTGCACGTGACATCTGCGGTTGGCAGTTTTCTCAGTCATGTCGGTTTCCTGTCTTTTTCTCTCCCCCCCCCC
>SMGT01010074.1:1135863-1147595 GCA_004794575.1 Lanistes nyassanus | reverse complement strand
GGGGGGGGGGGGGGACAAGAAGACGATAACAGTCAGTATACACTTGAGCGGCAGTAAGGACTGGAATGTAACTTGACCATTTCTAATTCAGTAATTGCCGACACAAACCCACAATATAACGTCCACCTTCTTCTCTCTCTCTCTTTCTTGTAATAATCACGATGTCATCTTATTTCTTGATTCTATGATGTCTTGCTCATATATCATTATATGTGTGATCATTCATGGAACATTTAGTGTACACTCTCACCTCGTTTCCCCTTCTTCCTAATGTCCTAAGCCCCGAATGGAAGCTGTGTTCATTTTTGGAGGAATGGTCTGTTGGGATATTGAGCCTTTGATATGAAAACAATGAATCATAAAATACTTTGAATGGGCAAATACTTAAGAACTGCAGGAGAAAAAATATATAGCTTTGTGTACCATCAGTAAACGGTGTATCATCTGATATTGAATGTGACAGTGCCAAATGGCACAGCACAAAAATGAAAACTTTGTATGGAGAAAGGGAGTAGTGTTGTTAAAAAAGGTAGAGTTGAAATAATGCACCAATATTCCTGAACATGTATTGTTTTCCTGGCCATTGTTCTAAGATGTCATCACACACCAATTAGAAGAGCTGCTTCTTCCTCTTTTCAATTTTTATCAGTCGTTCCACACCCCTCGGCCCCAAGTTGAGATCCCCTCGGTTGCTGATGAGCACAAACCAAATGATCAAACCTGTGCACATATCAGTATTAACCATTGTGAGTGGATATAAAACACTTATTATTTTTATGGATATTGTCAAATTACAGAAGGCTATTCACTTCACCAGTAGATCTGAAGGGCAACATTGCTATTAACTGTTTTATAATTGCTCTTTAAATTTCAGCAGTCCCAGACTGACCCTGGTTTGCTGCTAGTTGTTGAATTATGTATTAATCAAGAAAATTAATGATAACAATTACTATAGCACTTACTCCTGTTGCACAGATGATGATTCACTAGGAAGAGGGCAGAGCAGTGTTGTGTGTATCTGGATGAAGTCCAGGGCACGTTGAAAACAGCCCCACAGCTGCTTGCTGGTTTGGCGTGGAGGCCACTGTGTGACACAATAAAATAATGGCATCTGTGGAGGAAGTGAAGTTACACATGCTGTCAGATGATGCAGAGGAAGGAAAAGGTGAGTGGCTTGGTGGCAGCGACACTGCTGGTGGTGGTGGTGGTGGCGGCGACACTGCTGCTGGTGGTGGTGGTGGTGGTGGCGGTGACACTGCTGGTGGTGGTGGTTGTCAAACAATTTGGGGTGGGTGGGTGGGTGTGACTCAGATGTGATGATAAGAGGAGAGAGATAGAGAAGTATGGGTGAACAAAATATGAAAGCATGTGAAAACAACTAGAGGGTGAATAAATGTAGACTCATGTAAATGTTGAAGTTCATTTATGAACGTTCCTTCAGGCACCAGTCTTATCCACAACAGTGTTGTTGTTACTTTGGTAATTTCAGGTTTCCTATAACTAATATCTGCGAGATCTCAGTTGTTTATTTAAGAAATGTAATTAGTTGTACAGCTGCTGCAGGTTGTCGTTACGTTGTTTTTGCAGCTCGTAAGCCCTTTCTTTCATCTACACTCGAGTCTTCTCAGTCTTCTTGTCAAATTTGCATTTCCTTGAGTGGGTGTGAATGTACAAGAATAAAGATACATTTTTATTCATGTGCACAGCCATGCTGTTGGTCTGTGGATGGGTATGTGTGTGTGTGTGTGTGGATCACTTATGTGTGAGCGAGTATGTGCATGTATGACAGAGACAGAGAATGTGGGCAGAGGGGGTAAAGTGGTCAAGCTAAGAACTCTATTTCTCCACAATTTTTTTTTTCAGTCTTATCCATACCAATACCTTGACACTCGTCCTCTCTCTCAAAGAAGTTGAGCAGCTAATCCACACACATTCTTTGTATATTCTTTCTCTTTTCCTATTCCCCCTTATCCCATCCACCTTAACCAGCAGAACATAAAACACCTCTTATAAACAGGCCTCACTAAGAGAGTGAAGAGTGAATAAACCTGTGCTCTTCTTGTATTTAGAGATGCGGTCAAGAGCTCTTTTACAATGACAGATAAAATGTTGACAGTAAGTGCTGTATGTCATTCCTCTTAACAAAATACTTTGTTGATAGAGAAGTGGAACAGGAGTGTAACGCCTCTCATGCGTCACTCGCGTTCGTACGACAACACTCTTCGACGTCAACGACAAAGTTTAATAATTGAAGAAAAATGAGTAATGGGCGGAGGCACGGCGGTTCATCTAACAGGCTACTTCTCTAATCTTGATAGTCTAGTGGTTTTCTATCTTGGACCTGTCTCTCTAATCTTGATAGTCTAGTGGTTTTCTATCTTGGACCTGTCTCTCTAATCTTGATAGTCTAGTGGTTTTCTATCTTGGACCTGTCTCTCGAATACTGTCGTCTCCAGTTTCTATCTTGCCTATACCTTGCTTATCAGCTTCTCATCTTCGTCGTCCTATTGGCGTGCTCGGGGGATGACTTGTGGGTGACCGTCGTAACATAGAGCTAGTCTCATCCCACATCTTACAGTTCAAACGTTATCTGTCGCGGAGGGGGTGGGTCGTCTTCCTGATACCAGCTGGCCACCTCAACGAACAGACTAAGCAGTACGTCCTCCCATTGGCCGGCCAGGATCCATGCCTGCAGTGTTTCCTTCTGTTCGGGCGGCTCGATGATTGCGTCTACTAGCAGTTGCAAGTGTTGGTGCACCAGACGCTCGGGCAATGTGTATACGCCTTCCATCTCTTGATTGCTGTCCAGCCATACGCCGCAGCCAGAGGTTTTAACGGCGAGCAAACTTTCGCCATGAGGGCGTTCGGGCCGTCCTCTCAAAGCCTCCCCTGGTCTTCTCCAAGCCTGTCCTTCCTAGGTCGCCGGCAGGCCCGCATATATTGGGGGTGAGAGGCATCCGAAATATTCTAACTAGCCTCTCCCACTAGCGCGTGTCCTGTCAATGCTCCTATTAGCTGCTCTCTGACAGCCAGATTTATGTTGTTGTTTTGGTCCTACTCGACCGGGGTAATAGCGCCATTATCCTCAACGCTCGAGGTTGACCTTTGACTAACTTGGTCAACACCCCTGGGTTTCCCGATCATTCAGCCATCTTGGCAGCGGTTAATTGCAAGCTGCCAATTACCTTCCAACAATTAACAGGCCTCGCCTACCAGTCCAGCCTTATTGGCCATATCGTCTTCCGGAGTTCCCTGCAGCACATGGCTAATTCCCATAGGTCGGTCTCATTATGCAGCCAAGCCTTGTCTTTCGCCACATGACTAGTAGCGAGCCATTTCATTGTTACCACGATTAATCTGTCTTCCAAATCATACAAAATATATACGTGCTGTATACGCACCAGACACGCGTATTGTTATAGGAGATTCATAGGTATGCATTGTACAGGAAGTCTCACCTCACCAGTCATTGCAAGTGGAGTGTTGCAAACAGTTTCTGTTACCAAAGGTTCTTCTGTGGATTATTTGCACACCACCTGAATTTAGCAAAAGAATCTAAGAGTTACGTGCATAAGATTCATATAGATCACAGTTTCACCATGGCAAAATGTGAAAGTTATTAGACTCTTGATATAGAAAGTAAAGAATTGTGGTGACATTTTATAGTTTTTGTTAGCTGAGTAGTTGACTGTTGTAAAGCATCTCATTGTGCAGTAAATCACCAAGTTAAGAGGGGAGATGACCAGTGTGTTGAAAAGCATGTCACTTTGTCCGAGAGGGAGAGGTTCTGAAGGAGCACTGGAAAACACAAGGGCTTGTTTGCATGAGAGTTCACATATCACTGTACAGGCCAAATACGTTGAAAACAGTTATAAGTGTCTGTGCATGCACTCCAGTTTTAATATAAACTTTAAAGTCTACATACGCTATAGCAAAAGTATTGTCACATAATTTAAGCATCACTTTTATAAATGAAGGGGTTGAGGGAAGACCAGTGTTTTTTTTTTCGTAATAGCAGAGATGGAATAGAGGCTGTACAGATTTTTAAACCAAAAAAAACATTTATTAGGGTTAATAGTTTCTTAATGAATTGTACTTTTGTTATTAGATCTTCCACACTCTAAAGAAGTATTTTCGTATAATAAACAGCAGACCAACATTGAACATGTAATACTTGTACTGTAAGAGGAGTTGGTATATATAGTGAGTACAAGGCTAATTATATATTCACTAATAATTATCAATAATTTATTCATCATATGCCAAACCTAAAACTCAGTGGGTCTTAAGTCGTGAAGCTTATTGCACCGGAACGCAAATGCCACGAAAAAACATTCAAAGTACACAAACACATGTGCATGTATCGACAACACAGCATTCTAGATCAGGTATATATAGCAGCACGGGCGTTGCTCTTTTGTAAGGCGGTCCACCCTGCGAGAAGCGTGAGACAGTCCCGTAGTGCAGTTTGCTGCATAAAAGAACTTGTTGACACGGTTGGATGGGCCCAGTTTGTTGAGGGGTGATAGCCTATAGACTTGGCAGGTAGGGGGTCACACAGTCATGCCTGATTTGTCAACTGGGGGAACGTGAAAGAGGGGTGTTGGGGAAAGCTAAGCACGCTTCGGTCCAGACCAGGTAGACGCGATCAGTCTGCAGGCGAAAAGTTCCGGGAGGTCAGGAAGTAAACAACAGCAGAACATTGGAATGTGCTGGGGGGTGTTGTTCCTCCCATACCGCATCAGTGGGTGTGAGGGGCAAAAAGCGTCGGCATTGTGATAGGTACCAGTACACACATGTCAACTCCCTGCAGAATTTCCTCTGCATCGTTAGTGCGAGAATACGTACGAGGGTACTACTCCTGATGTACAGAGAGACAGGTGCACGTATACAGTTGCAGTGTTAACTGAAGCATGACACCGACATGTTGGGGTCATGGCTGGATCTTGAAGTCACAGTCAACTACGGATTGTATTTGTAAGACAATATTGTGAGAGATCGAGGACTGTTCCTAATGTAAGCATGGCAGAACCCGAGGATGTACACTTCAAACGTTTTTCCTACGCGGCAGCGGTTGGAGGTGGGTTATAACAGATTTTTCGGTCATACCACTACAGTATAGATCTCACCAATCTAAATAGAGACTGCAGGTCTTAGAGATGAAAGGTATAGTTTATAGCTATGCGGAAGTTAGTGTAAGGTGCAACAAACTTAATACCTCTTACAACTTTCATTAGTTAAGTTAGATTTTCAGTCTGTGAAGTTTTCACTTCTGGGTAGTTGGGTAAGTGAATAAACACTCCTCATATCAGTTCCAAATGTATGAGGTAAACCCTCCAGAGAGATTGTATATAGACAGTTCATAACGTTAGTGTACATTTTACAGTGACCATTAGCCCATCTGCTGGTTAATAATCAGACACCAGATCGAGTTACAGAACTTGTTTAAAAGGTTTCATACAAAACAAAAAGCCTCTTTAGCTCTGCTATGCTGTTCATAAATATGTTAAGGATTAAATAAATGCATGTATGTAATGTATACCACAATGCATTTACTAAATCTATGACAGCCATGTGCATGCACTCGCAAATACAGAGATGTGTATATCGGTACCTGTATCATCATGCCTTTTTCATTTGTGTGTGAGAATTAAGGAAGTAATAACACCACCTGCAAGTAATGCAGTTTTTTGAACACCAGTTTTACTGTTTAATTAAGGGGAGGCTCATAAACAATGTTTAATAACAAATGAATTACACTTAAGAATCCACCTACCATAGGTATATATTTTGACAGCTGGAGAAGTTAGTAAAGTAGTAATAGTGTTTGCTAATGAGAATTTGGTTATTTCCCATATGTCTTCAATAGCTGCCTCTAGAGGGCGAAGTTCAAGTCTGAGCATCATATTAGTATCTGTGTACTTTTCTAAGCCATGGCACACAGTAACAGAAAAGTTCATTAATGGCTGGCATGACATGGAAGACATAGGGGGCAAACGATGCAAATACATGTAAATATCTCAGTTTTGTTCAGCAGTGCTTCAGATGATAAAAGTGTTTAGCAAAGGACAGGAAACTGGAAACTATCGTATTTGGCAAGAACAAGAGGACTAACATGTTATTTGTTTTACTACATTGTCTTGACATTTTAAAAAAGCCAAACAAAGCTGAAGCTTTGTACTTCAGCGTTTAACGTACACATCTGTAAACTGATGGCAGTGTGTGTGTGTGTGCACTTTAAACTTTAGCATCTTCTTGGTGTGATCAGTACTTGCTGCATTAAAGAAAAATTTAAGTATTTGGGTCTTTTTTTAAACTTCTTTGCCCAGGTGGGCCAGAGGTCAGAGAATATTTTGTTATACTAGTAATATTTGTAATTTCTGATTTAATATTTTAAGACTGAAAGCCATAAGCTTAGGAAGTTTTATCATTGCAATTTATTTACCATTTCCACTTTTTTGGGATTTGGGGTACCTTCAACAATGAGTTTATCGTTGGAATAACAACAATTAGAATATTCCGTAAGTTCTTGTAAAAATGATGATGAGTGGCTGACAGGGGCGGTGGCATACCATGCCCTCATGCACTTGTAACCTTGGTGCACCCTCCTTGTCTGCAGTGGATGGCCTGGGCGAGGAGCAGAATGTCCATGAGTCAGATGAGGATGCAGACGGGCAGTCAGCAGATCCATCAAGAGCCAAACCCAAGGTAAGAATCTGTAGAAGCGTTCTTTAGTTTTTACATGTATTTATTAAACTTGAAGTATTCATAAAACGCCACTATTCTGGATTTAATCCCTCTCCTCAGTTCTTCAATCGTCCTCTGTGGAATACATTGTACCTATAGTCTACTACAGGGATAGGACAGTTTTATATGTATGAACCTGTGATGCACCAGAACTCTTTTTGATATGTACAAACGAATTTACATAGTGCTGTTGTTGTCACTGTTTTTAATAGTAGTTGCATTAATGTTTTGACTTTTGGGGAGTGAGGCAGATGGTGGAAGTCCAGTGCCTGATTATGTGTGAAAGTCATATATATATATATACATGTGTGTACATGTATATAAAATATACTTTATGCATGTATACATACACAACGTATTTTGAAAGGGAAAGGGTTTTTATAATTTGGCCTAAACAAAAGATAATACTCATATCCAGTATTAATGGTGGCTGCCTAATTGATTTTTATCTTTTTTTTAATTTTTGAGGGTGCTGAATTATTAGTAAGTATATGTGCAAAGTTGTCTGAATATTAACAGCCATAAACAATATATCACACTAATCAGGCAGGTGTGTTTGATGTAGGTGTAAATATAGTTTGCAGCATATTTATTGCCAGGTGTGTTTTTAATGCTTGGATTATTTAGTGCAGCTCATTTCATATATTTGTAATCAATAATAACATCATTATAATGTATGTTTAGACATACTCGAATTTTGCTCTTGTATTCTAAAGTTTTTTGGTTTTTTTTGCTTTAATAATCAGCTGACCTTTTCTATCATGTTTATTTTGATTAGCAGTAAATCTGGCATCCCAAACAAAGCAGGGAATGTCGTAAAGCATTGTAAAACCTTGCTAGTTGGACTGTTTGAGCTAATGGGTTATAGTGTTTATAATTAATTACAGATACACTTATAAGATTTGTTGTTAAATCCTGGGACTCATGTGATTAACTGATAAAAATGGCATCTTAATATTATTTTCCATTTTGGTAGGCCAAAGAATTAGAGACCATAGAGAAAATATCAGTCTCATTAAGACTTTTTAATAAATAAAATATCACCAGCAGTGACATGTCTACACAGGTTTGCTGTCTTACGGGAACTTTTCTTTTTGTGACCTGGGAGTCGAAATGATTTAACAATGTTTTCAACATGAAACATGCATTGGTAAAATTCCTTAGTTTGACAAAAATCTTTTTAACTTTTTCTGTCTTTCTTTTGACCACAAATTAGGAAATATTGTTAAGTTCTGATAAGTGGTGATTTTTTAACATCGAGGGTGTCACAGAGGTTAACAGGAATCTGATGCACTCATGCAACCATGCTCTGAATTTTGTAAAAAATTTGATAACATGCTATCTGCAACTTTAGTAGAATATCAGTTTAAACAAATAGTATCTTTCATGTTTAGTGTTGTTTTGGTATTATATAGTAGAGGGTGATCGCTGTGCAGAATCTGCACCAGTTTGGAGACAATCATTTCTGGAGGGGGGGGGGTTAAGTTTTTTTTTCACTTTTGTAAAGTTTCTCCCATGCACATGAAGATGCAGTGCATGTAGTAAGAAGTCGCAACATGGCTAAGTTAGTGAGAGGTTGTTCTGTTTTAACTGTTAGGTAAAGGATGTGGATGATAAGGTAAGACTAGTGGTTAACTGAGCTCTAGCCAACAACCCAAGTCTGCATATCAAATGTACTTTCTGTAGTTGTGTTCTGCTTAGCATGGCAAATTGAAATAGAAATACTACATTACATTTACTCAGTTGACTACTGTCATTACATCCAGTTTTGCTTGATTTCTGCACTGACTTAAAGCAATGAGCCTTAGAAATTTATATTATGCATTTCACTGGAGGCTGGTGGTAACTGCAATTGAGAGTCCAGGCTGTAGTGCTTAAAGTCTGAGTTGACGGTGGTAATTGATGGAAAGTACAGTACAAAAGAAGCATATAATCGTGTGGTATGAAGACATAAGTATTAAAAAGGATTCTGTGACATGGATGTGGAAAACTGGTTCAGTCCATGATAGTCATGAGGTTAGTGCTGCAGGAAGACAGCCAGCTAAGTAAATCTTTCAAGAACAGATCAGAGAGATGCATTAATTTGGCTTTTTCGATTTTAATAGTCTTTATGAGGGGGCTGAACTTGATTGTGATCCAGTCTCCATCACATTATTGATTCCATCTGAGGATTTGTCCTAGAACTGACAAAAGCCATTTTAAGCAGAGATTGTTTTGGTTGCTTAAAATTGTACCTTGTGCATATTGTGTTTTGGGCTGAAAAAAGTAACAGGTTATAATAACTGCATGAAATCTGTTGAACATGTAAGTCAGTGTTTATGATGGGAGGAGTGGAAGATGTTGTAGGTGGTTGTGTTGATGGATGGGTGCACGTGAGTTCATGGTCAGCCAGTACATATACAATAAAAATATAAATCTGTGGTTTTAAACACTAGTCCTGATGCTGGAACTACTGATGCCATCTATCCCGTATTGCAAATCACCTGTAATTGATACTCCGTCGTCCTGGCTGTTAAACTAAAACAAATTTCCCAAGGTTTCGGGTGTTTCTTGCTTGTTTTTGAAACTCATGTTTTAATTTTTTATTTCATGTAAAATTCTTAGTCTTTCTTTCATAATATATTAACATTAATCAGGTAAACCTTTTGACAACTAACATGCTTGTCACTGCTATTATTAACAGTCATTTACACACACACATTCTCTCTCTCTGCCTCTCTCTCTCTCTCTCTCACACACACACACAGATGCACATGCATGCACAGAGAGAGAGAGAGATATGCACAAACATAGAATCTGCAAATCCTTCTCCAGAAGCTTTGTGTTAATTTTAAAAAACTGTTCACATTTGGATGGGAGATGCACGACAGCTTTCATAGTGTCTTTGACTGCACTGTATTACTTCTACAGAAATAATTTATCTTACAAAAGAATTGTTGTTTACGCAGTACTATACTGTTCTGGAACCAGAGTTTTATAATAGCATTTATATAACAGTAATGGTTAAGTTAAATGGACTCTTACCATTCAGATTAAAAAAAAAGAACTAAATAGTTTGTTAATTACATCCATTTTCTATACATAATCTGGAAATTTAATGTTTGTATTATTATTAGTTGTTGTATTCAAGTTGCGAGAAGAAAGTTTTTTAAACATATATTTCTCCTTTTTCTCTCTATCTCTCTTTGTTTTTTAATAGTTTAGAAGGGGTGACACTATTGCTTTTAAATCACACAGATAATTTAAGGTATGGCGTGGCTGTTTTGAGTGATAGTTTTGTACATTGCACTCAGTTTACCACAAGTTTTATTGCTTTTCCTTGTGATCAGGACTTGTGTTAACCATGCTGCACTGGAAAATGAATGCTTAAAGTAAGACTGCAACCATTGTGTGACATGTGGAAATGATTTTACAGATGCAGAATACCCTCTTCATTGGAAGTGTTAGTTGTACTGTACTGCATCATATAATAGATGCTTAAAATAGCGCCAAGACTATTGTGTGACATGTGGAAATGATTTTACAGATGCAGAATACCTTCTTCATTGGAAGTGTTAGTTGTACTGTACTGCATCATATAATAGATGCTTAAAATAGTGCCAAGACTATTGTGTGATCTGTGGAAATGATTTTCCAGACCCGAAACATGTACTTTGCTGATGGTAAGCGAAAGATTGACTTCATTTTGGCTTGGTCAATCAAACCCAATAAAAAGAGTGTTGAAGCACAAAGAGCCAGAGAGCTGTTCGAGTCCAACCTCAAGCTGGAGGGACTGCAACTGGAGTATGATAAGGTGAGCTGTGTTCACTGCATGGCTTGGCATTAGTAGTTGTCCAGTTGCTTAGAGCTAGTAAAGTTAGTTGTTGGCCAAGTAAAACTTCAGGCAACTTGCCAGTCCAGATAAGTAAAGATGTTAAATATTTTCGATATATATTTAGAGTTGACTCAGGTAAGTACAAATCACTGTCACGCAGGTAAACATTTGGGTGACTTGCCCAGTTGGTCAAATGGGAAAGAAATGAGTGGATGTCAACCGTTGCACTCTTGAGGTTGGATTCTGCATTGCCAGTTCACCAAATAAAGTTTGTTTTGTTTATCACTTTTGTTGCCTTCATCCATCTGCCCAGGTCTGTTGAACCCACAGTGGGCCTCTGTATTCCAAAAGCATCTGCTCTGTTCCAGAGATTGTCTGAATTTTTCTGGATGAAACCTGTTCTAAAGATGCATCCTGCAGTTATCCTGTAGTAATCTCTGGAATTGACCAAAACACTGCAGAACTACCTAGTTGTCAACCTTCTTTTTAAAAAAAAGCCAACACATTTCTAAGTTTCTTTAATTTTCTGCCAAATACATGTACTGGAAAAGTTTTTCTCAGCATTATATATATACATATATATTATGATTTTTCTGAAAATTAAAATTTGTCAAAGTTTCTACAGCAGAAGTTTCTACATCATTCTTCAAGTAAAGCCTTTATCTTCTGTTCTATTTCTTCCTAGAGATTTCTTCTGTCATCTGCCAGGTTCTGCCTGAACATGGATAGCTCAGTCATTGTTATAGTGGATTTCTGCCACTCTGTAGCACTTTCTAGACATTGCCTTTCAATTTTATTAAAACTGGTTCTCATCTTGTGCTTTATTGAACTCTGTTGGATCCTGTTTACGTTGCCCTTTCCTGAAACTTGTATTATACTCCAGTTATTTTCACATTTCTTAACAGTTTTTAATGTTTTTAAAGTAGTCACGAATTGGCTGAGTTGGCAGTTAAACCATGCAACAATGTAGAGCAAAACTTTTGTGATACTGCATTATATTATTTACAAAGACATCATCTAATGAAACAATGGAAGGTTGAAGCTATCCTTTCAATTGTTTTGACAAGTATATATCACACTCCCCAGGTTTTTTCTTTAAATAAAAACACAAAAAATCACAATTCTGTTTAGCCAGTTAATGCCAAGACTTAATAATCTGAAGCCTTACCCC
>SMGT01010074.1:1123948-1135611 GCA_004794575.1 Lanistes nyassanus | reverse complement strand
GACACAGTCTGGGTATAGAGCTCATCATTTGATTAGCAACACACAACGGTGATTTAACATTTTGATTTGTCAATCGAGGCAGGGGAAAGTACTCTTTGTTACAAAAGGAAACTTTAGTGATCTCCCTTGTACACTGATTGCTATGTACACGTGTTAAAAGGCTCATCATATTTATTTTGTTTATACAGTAAAACCTCCCATATGAAGATCTTCCCATATACGACCTCCTCCGGCATACAACCTCAAAAGTTTTGACAGAGACCACTTACTATATAAACGACCTCCCATTTATGACTCTCTCCTTAACCCGACCACCAACCGACATCAATGGCTGGTTTGTGCGCAGTATACAACTTTCCCTAGTCAAGTAGGGAAAGGTTAGCAGACTTCTTTTTGCAAAGATGTTCACTGAGAAATGCGAAATGTCAGCCCCAATGATGAGGTAGTTTAATCACAAATCAGACTTACTTTATCTCATCATTGGGGCTGACATGTTCAGTAATTGAGATGCACAAGAAATATTTTAGTTCAGTGGTAAATAAAGAACAATTTCTAAACACATATTGCAGTTGGCTGCCATGATAACATACATGCAGATGTGTTTATTTCTCACCCTATCCATCACGCTACGTGTACTTACAGGGTACATCATGGTACATATACCTACACGTTGTACATCTTGTACTAACAGTTCAGTGCAACTATAAGTCCTCCATTATAAGACCTGATTTTGGCTGTTTTTTTCAAAGTCGTATATTGAAGGTTTTACTGTATATGCATCTAAGTACTGGGTCCAAATATGGCATATATGAGCATCTATGGGTAAAAAAAGAACGTGCATGCCGAATTAGGTATAGATTGGTTCAGGCATGCAGATTTGGATCTCTCTCTCTCTCTCTCTCACACACACAAACACACACACACATTTGGCTTTATATATTAGATGACTTGGTAGAAGATAGCAGCAGCTGTCAACTATCTGGATTAATTATCTCAAATCTTACAAACTGATGTAATCGGTACACGCCAGCGCAGATTTAGCAGGCTAACGTGTACGTCGTCTTACAAAAGTTTTCGTTCGGGCAGAGGCTAATGCTCACCGCACGCAGTCTTACAAAACAAAAAACCAAGAAATAAATGGGGGAAAGAAAACTCTTTTATTATTCTAATCTAAAACCTAAACTAAACCGTAAACATGGAGGGGAAGAAGAAAGGGAAAAAAGAACAAGAGAGGATAAGAAAAGGTAAGGAAAAACGAAGGAGAAAAGAAACAACAAAACCAAAGGAAAGAAAAAAGAACGAGAGAGTAAAATAAACGGTGGCCTGAAACAACACCAAAAACCACGTGTTAGGCCTATATCCGACACGCACATGATAACACAATCGACTGACGAAGGTCATTCCTGCACTTAACGTATGTTCGTTAAACAAAGAAACATATCTGTTTTTGTTTTCCTTTCTACCTCATAATGCTGTTTTACTATATACATTTTGGCAATCACTAGCATTAGTGCTACACACTGAAGACTGGTAGGTGCATACCATTATAATTGTTCACCACTCAATGGCAACTTAGATGAGGTCAAATCAAACATATCCATCAATGTCATTCATTAAACTTAACCCGGGCATAGCACCACATGGCTACCACGCGGTAACACCAAGACATGCCGTCAATAGGCAGAAATATCCAATGGAATCACCCCTTTCCCAAATACATCTAAACCTATAATACAAACATATCAATAGCTTAAAGTCCCTACAATGCTACAATCTACTAGTACAAAAAGAAATAACATATTTACCCCGCTCAAGCTGGGACGCACCAAAACGGGTCGACGATCGCAGGAATGCGACTAGTCGGTCAGGAGTGGGCACGGGAAAAGACTGAAAGCAAGTTCCAATCTCCCGCTCTCGACTATCTCCTTCCGCTAACGTCACGTCCGCCGTAGCTCGGTCCTCTATTACTAGCAAGCACGACTCTCACGCCCCCCTAGTACACCCATCTATCACCTAGCGATACCCCTGTACTCTAAACATTTATTCTAATCATAATCCCTAAATTCTAATATCTAAACAAACGAAGAAAACATAATTTTCTAGGAACTACTTTTGTCATTGCGGCTAGACACCGCTCCAAGGTTTCTCCCACAGGAAAATGTTCCAGGGGAAAGAACTCTATGGAGAGAGGCAGACGACCTAACTAGACCATACAAGCTAGTAACCATTACAGGGGGTTACACTGAATTGTAGCTTGTAACCTAATAGTCATAATTCTAGGTCACTGAACTTGATAATCACAAACAATGCAAACTTCATTCACATGTCATTTAAAATACAAATTTTAGAAGATAAATGTTGTCCTTACCTGGATAATTCCATTTAGTTTCTGAGTTTGCTGCTCCTTAAAAATATAAGGGAAGTGCCATAAAGAAAATGTCCATCCCAAGTACATTTTCAATATTACAGTCGCTGCCAAAGTATAAGACCACCCAGTAAATAATTGATATTTCCATAGTATTACCAAGTATTTCATTATCCGCTATTTCGTGGCACACTAAATTCAATCATTGCACTCTATTGCATTATCCTAAAATTATAAACTGTGCAAACACCAACTGTTGCTGTTTTCAGTGCGATTTGGTTGTTTCAACAGTATTTTCTCTGGATTTCACGTTTGCAAGAAATGGGCAAACATCAACACATTCTACCATTTAAAGAGCTCAAATAGTAACATTACATGGAGAAGACTACATAGAATGTGATATTTCTGTTCAAACTGTCTGTAGCAAGACAGCAGTTCACAATGCGATCACCAGATACCAATCAGACGGTACTTCTTATGACCAAAAGATAAGTGAACATGCCAGAAAAACAACCGCTAGAGACGACCGGGTAACCAAAGTCATTGTTTCACACTCTCCAACAATTTCATGTAAGAAGATCCGATCTGGTTTATGTTTTAGAGGTATTGATATGAGTCAGAAGACTGTGTCTTACAGATTAGTGGATGAGTTTGGACTCAAATCGCACAAACCCGCCCGAAAACCAAGACTTACACCAGAAATGAATAGGAAGCGCCTAGAGTTTGCTTTAAAGTATGAACATTGAACTAAAGAGCAGTGGGGAAATGTGGCGTTTTGCGATGAATAGAAATTTCAGCAGTCTCTAGTATGTCAGCATCATGTAAGAAGACCTTAAAGGGAAGAGATATGATGAAAAGTACACCCTACAGATAATGAAACATCCACCAAGCCAGATGATTTGGGGTGCAATATGAAAGTGTGGAACTGCTGGTTTATATTTCTTTGATCCTGGGGCAACAGTAAACGATCAAAAGTACCTGGAGCTGCTGAAGTACAAACTGGTGATACACATTGACACTGTTGAGTAACTTCTGCTCAGCATGCTGTGACACAAAGTCTGCCTAGTAGAGGAATCTGTACCAAGGACAAGATTCTTTACTCAACAATCCTTTCTCTGTGAGAACTCTACTTCGACTATAACTGACACATCTTGGGACGTTAGTATAGTCTCAAGTCTGTAAAATAACTATTCCATATAAAATAAACATTTCAGTTGCAGAAGTGATTTGGAAACTATCTGCTGGTTATTAAATGGGGGTGGGGTGATTTTTTTCCTTGTCCTCTTGTTTTCTTCCTCCCACCCCCCACCCCCTTTTTATCCTGTTCTCCCCCTTCCCTGTCATGAGATGCAGAGGTAGTCTTCGTCACTGGCTTGATGTTAAACTTACATAGTGTTAAGCAGCCAGACTCTCTCTTCACCTCCCTGCATAACTGCTCACTTTATTTTTGGAAATGTAAACAAACAGTTTCACTATCGTGAATTTTTTGTCCACTAAAATTATGATATGGATATAGCTTCGAAGGGCTTTATTGATTTACACCAGAATATCTCAGTTACCAGAAAACACCATTTGTGGAGGTATAAAGGTGATTCCCTTACAAAGTATTAAGGCTGTCATCGAGCCAGTGTTGTTCCCTGTAACATGTTTTCAGTTTTACCTTGCCTTTGAATTCCCACGTACTATCTGATTCATTTCCCCCACACACACACACGCGTTAACCCCCAACAACCTCAGTTAAATAGTCTTACATTAAAGATAGCTCTTCGTCAGTGAGCAAAATAATAACCTTCAAATGAAATATAAAACACAAAATCACTTTGCAACTTTTACTGCTAATCAGTTATTGATATGGTAATGAAGAGTCTGTCCAAAGTCTGTTATGCATTTAGCCATTATTGAGAAAAAGCAGCCATTTCAGAGTCTGTTTGAAGCGAGAGGATCGAGAGTAGTAAGTGAAAAATGGGGCGGAACAGTTCAGGAGTGGAAACAAATTCACAGTAATGTGACAGATCACAAACAGATTTTCATACCGACCACTGATTGAAAATTCCGATAACACTAGACTAGTAATTATTACCATTATAGATGGTACCATAGACATGATGTAAACACAGGAAACAACCACCAGCATGCTTGTCAGTGCCGTCTGCTGATTGTTCACTATGCTAGACGATGCCGTCTTTTCTCGCCACGTTATGACACGTCTCAGTCTAACTACTGTTATGCCCGTTGCTGTCGAAATGACAATGAAAGTTGTTAATGGCGAGCTAATGCTCAGAATGATGTCAAGAATCAGGTTGAAGATGAATTGGTTGTTCATATACAGTTTTGAGGGCGTTAACTGCCAGAGAACTGTTCCAGTTTCATTAGTGCTGATGACAGTATATTTAAGTGGGAGGGTGACAAAACCAAGCTGAAGGGTGACGCCAGTAGAAGCCATCAGTATGCCCATGGTACCAGTTCTGATGAGTGACGTAGCACGGAGTGGAAATATCACACATAGACACCGTTCCACAGCTATCAACATGTTGTACCATCCCGATATAGCTCTGAAAGCATACATTGCACCATTAAGGTATTCTACGTTGCTAAGGTAATGTTCTTCCCCAACGCCAAATGTACCAAAGTGACAGAATATTGTTAAGAGACTGTTATTGAAGGCAGTAGCTGATAATGCTGCATCTGCCAACGCTAGAAAGAAAAGACAAAGGTTCATTCTGTCCTTCAGACTCTGATGATAGAAAATCACACAGTTTATCACATTCGTGGAAAGCCCTAGAGCACTTAATGCACATGATATATAACCGCTGATAATGAAGCCTATCTTGTAGTAATTGAGGCTGTCGCTTGTAGTATTTTGTTTCACTTGTGTAAATACAGTAGGGTTGTTACAGAATTCACAGAGTCTGTTGAGAGTCTCGTTCATATTTAGAGGTTAAAAATGTATTCTGTAGAACAAGAACTTTATATGAGAGTGAATATTCACACATTGACAAAATGCATCTGGCTTCAAGTCTTATGTGATTGTCTCGATTAAAACCTGCAGTATATGCGTTCATCTTTGTGTATTTTGACTATTTTCTTGAAGAAAATACATCCGCTAATAATTACTATTTTAGATAAAATGAATAAAACAAAGTAAATATCCACTCCCTTGTTATTAGCTTTCTGTGCATTTTCTTCAGTGAATTTGTTTGCTTTGAGGAAACAGAGACAGTCTGAAATCATACTTAATGTTCAACCAGCTTTTATGTTACTGAGGGCTTTTTGTGATAAAATAATCTGTTAATGTTTTATTGGTCAAGCAATCACTTTCAGTACATAATAATATCTCAAACTCAAAATGGAAAAAAGACTTTAGCAGTTTTCTCATATATGTTGCTTTAATCATGCAGCATTGATTCATATTTAATGAGCAGTTTGACATTTTACTTCCTTGTTGTGTGTGGAGGGTAGGGGAGGGATTTTTGGAAGGGGATCGAGTTGTCCTGTGTTTGCCCTTTCACATGTGTTATCTACCTCTGTTTATCTTTTTCTCTTTTATTTTCCTTGAATTTTAAAAATAGTCCGGAGGCACATAAGAAAAAATAATTTAACTTGAGGACTTGAGAAAGCAAGTACAGCTGTTTTCACATTATACCAGTATATAATTTCAGTTGTTTGCTAGCAGACTCACAGAAGGGATGGCCATTTCATAATAGGTAGTTTGTTAAATGCAGTGTGTAGATGATTGACAAAGCTAAAAAGTGCTGTCTGTTCATGAGGAAACAAATGAGCTATTATCAGATGAGATTCTTAAGTTGCTTCTTATAAATGTTCCCATATTTCCAGGATTGATAAATTACCAGCTTTCTTTTCATGTCAACGTAATGAACAGTTGTTATACACTGTATTGCAAAGCCAGAATCAGCCAAAATGAGGCTGAAGTTTGCCTGTGTGTAACCGGCACACACTTGGCCCCGATTGTCCCCCCCGATCCCCAACTTCCCTCTAAGGACAGCCCTTAACATAGTGGAAATGTCCACATCAACAAGGCAGTGAGTGAGAGCCCTGGGTTTGAATCTTGTGTCAAGCATGCACACTTTCTTTGTGAATGCTGCGGCAGTTTGCAGAGCTCGATATTAGAGATACTGTGCGCGGTATGGTTGGGTTTCCCATCTAAAACTATTAATCAGCCCTTCAGGACTTCCGAACTGGGGGCCCACTAGAAAGCCCCCACAGGTGTGTAAGCAGTAAGACAGCCAACCAGAGTGCTGATGTAACAATAGGTGTTCTGACGTGCTAGACATGCTGACCTCCCTTACTATTGCATACCCAGTGTTCCTAGACAGCCCTCCCCTGTAAGATTTCTAGCATGATTTAAGGTCTTCATGTTTTGTTGTTGTTGTTGTTGTTGTTGTTGTTGTTTTTTTTATTTTTTGTTTAGGTGGATATGTAAATACTTGTCAGTCAAATAGGAACAGTTAAAGGGACCATTGTACAAGATATTTATGAACACCACATCTAGTTATAAATTCACATTAAGGTTTTATTTTCATTACAGAGAGGAGATGAGATACACTTTGCAAAAGTCCATGCACCGTACGAAGTCTTGAGGAGATACGCTGATATTCTGAAGCTGCGTCTGCCTATGAAAGAGGTTTGTCTTCACTGTGCTTTATGCATGAAAAATTGGTTAGTCTGCCAGATGGCCAACATTAAGATCATTCCTTAACAATGGATGTTATCTTCCTTTTAGTGTAAAGCACATGGTTAGTTTGTGTGGCGCACCATCGAGATGTTGCTCTTAGATAAAGGTAGAACCTTTTAGAGCAGTTTAAAATTTCTGTTCCCTCTACACCATCCCCGTTGTGTTTTCTTGTAATCCTGAGTGTTAATTGTGGGCTTGTTCCATTAGTTTGGTGCAGTACATTGTTATCCCAATTATGTCATTTTCATTCATTTTAATGTTTTATTTCCTTTAAAGGAGATGTTCCGTGTCAGATTTTTTTACACCCAAACCCCCTTAAATTATAAATTCTGTCTTCATTTAAAATAAGCGTGCATATTTGTCCTTCCCTCACATGTCTGTGTTAATTTCCAACATTTTTTCTGTAAAAAATGAGTTAGATAATATCTCATGCAGCAAATTTATCTTTATTTCTTACAGGGTATGAGAAATAATTTCTCTGATATTCATATCCCTTTCATGTTTTCATTCATGTGAACATTTGGTTTGGTTTCGCTGCCTGCGCACTGGCTTGGCTTTTGATGGTTGACTTGGGTTTTCCAGAGACTAGCAGATCAACATGGAAACAAGTTCGAGGAACTAAAGGTTAGAGTCATATTTTAAATGGCTGCCCTGTTTAGACATAAATATATATAAAACGTGTGAGCACTAACACATGTAGTAGGCATAGCAACATCATTCAGCATATTTTACACAGGGGTATAAACAGCATACATCTATATCTTAAATTGTAGGTAAAGTTTTTGTTTTTAAATCTAGTCAAGTAAAAATAATTGTTTCAGGAAAATGAGCATTTTGAGCAATGAAATATGAAAGAAGACAAATTATTATAGGATTCCAGTTTTTAGTGGAGGTTTTACTTCTGTCCATTAAGCAGACAACCACTTCTGTGCATCTCAAAACTTGCACCATGTCAAATGTGCATAATTAACCACTGACAGCTTTGGCATTTTTGTGGGATAAAAGGATTACCTTTCGTTCATGTGCCCTTTATAACCTGCATCTTAATGCGTTAATGTAGGAGTCCTTCACATGCAGGCTTCATGGCAGTTTGTGGCCTGTTAGGATGTGGTCTGGTCTCACTAAGAGTACCTTTGATGGGGTTTCCATGGACTGCGCACTTGTATACAGTGTTAATAAGCGTTGCATTTTCTTGTGCTTGAGCGATCATCTACTAACTCTCAACAGACTCTCATAGTCCATCACATCTTTCTTGTGAATTATTTTTAGTGAGACAGTAGCGTATGTGATGTTAACATGGGTGCTAAAATGACAGGCCTTGCAGAAAGTTCTGTAAGTTTCAGTTTATGTCGAGTCTTCCATAAAGTATGCTTGCTGCTGAGCTGTCAAGCCAGCTGACTCATGTTTAGGTACAAAAAGTCAATTGTGCAATACTGCTCAAAAGAATTGAAAGACCGGTGCAAATTGCACTTGTTACTAGATACAAGAACACAAGTAGTCACAATGAAGGTGAAGTGTACCTCATTCATTAGTGTAACAACCAACAACAGATTTAATGGGCTATTTTCATTGCAAGCCAACAGCAAGGTTCCCTGCCATGAAGGACACAACCCATGTGTACAAAAGTTGGAGCAGATGCACCACAGAATAATCAGCTTCAAAAACATGCGTGACCTCAGCTGGTTTGCACGCAGGCAAGGCACTGTTGTCACATGGACTGAGCCAATGACCCCAAAGTCATTTGTGGGATCGCCTGCCACTCCTGCTGAAGCAGATGGAACACCTGGTTAAGGCCAGCTGGCAGTGAGTGGTTTGCCGGCAGGCAACATCTCAGCACATCCCACAGGTGCTTGATCAGGTTAAGGTCCAGTGAATTTTGCTAGCCAGTCCATGTAAGTTACTTGTGCCACAGGAAAGTAGTGATAACCCAAGCCCTGTGGTGCGGTCTGACATTGTCATCCTGGAGAATAGTGCCTGGTTCCATTCCCAGCACTGATTTCCACAAACTGATGTTCACTGTTGCAGCATGCAACAAGGTGCATCCAAGTGTTTGGGATCTAATGTTGTGTTCTTGCAAATTACACATCCATGAGTGAATCTGGTCATGTAGCTGTATAGCGTGGCACCATGGTTTGTTAGAGTCCGCTGTGCAGCCTGGTACCGCCGTCTTCAGGACTCTAGGTTTTTGTCGGGGTTACCTCACCCTTAGCTTCAGTATACCCTGGAAACACAGGGGGATGGAGCTTTATGCGGCTCTTATTCGCATGATGAACCCGTTATTGGAAGTGGGGGCATTTCAGTGGAGATAGCAGTGCCACCTGCTACCTCACCCCCTTCCTGATGGGAACATCGCCAGTTTGGTTCGCGACTGCTTACGCAGTTAGCCTTCACCTGGGGACGCGCTAGGTGTGGGATGGTCGCCCAACCTAGATAAAATGCTATCACTAGATACCATCGATGTTCCAGACTGCAACTTTTTGATCACTGGAGACTTCAACAGCCAGTGCCAGAGCTGGGGATATGACACAATAGATAAGAGGGGAGAAGAAATAGAAGCCTGGCAAGACGAGAAACACCTGATACTTGCCAATGACCCCACTGACCAGCCTACTTTCTACTCACGATGCTGGCATTCAACCACTACACCGGACTTGGCTCTGTGCACAGAAGATGTACACAAGAACCTCAGCAGAACCGTCGGGACACAGCTAGGAGGGAGCGACCACCGACCAATCCTATTAACCCTTTCTGGCCGCATTCCTACCTGCCCATCATTACCATCACTTTGGAACTACAAGAAAGCCAAATGGGGTCTTTTCAGCATCCGAACCAACGAGCTGACCCAAGATCTTGCCACAGAAGGGAAGAACATCAACAACATTGTGCGAGATTTCAATGTCTGCATCATTAAGGCTGCCAAAGAAACCATACCAAGAGGGGCCAGGAAGACCTACTCCCCATACTGGTCGCAGGAACTACAGAGCGCCCATGACGACTTGACCCAAACTAGAGAGGAGGCTGAAACCAACCCCAGTCAAGATAAAAACATTAAACTCCAGGAAAAGAAGGCCCACTACCTGAAGATAAAGCTAGAAAGCATCAGAAAGAGTTGGAGAGAAAAGACGGCAAAACTGAACATGGAGAGAGACACCACCAAGCTGTGGAAATTGACCAAAGCACTGAACGATGAAGCTAACAGGGAACAAAAGATCACTCTCGAAGAAGAAGGAACAACTATGACAGGAAGGGCTGCAGCAAATGCCCTGGCAAAAGCATATGCAAAGGAAAGCGACATCACAGTACCAAGGACCCTGGAGAAAGAGATCCGGCAGGAAGAAAGAGAAAGGACTAAGAAAGAAGACAACATACACGAAGCAATGAAAAAGGAGATCACTATAGACGAAGTTAAGAAGGTCATCAAACAACTGAAGAAGAAGAAATCTCCAGGCCCAGACAACATCTCTAACGAAATGATCCAACACCTAGGCAACACAGCCCTACAGAAATTAATAGGCATTTTCAATATGAGCTGGACACAGGGCCAGGTACCCCAGTGTTGGAAAGAGGCCAAGATGATTCCTGTCCTCAAGAAAGGGAAGAACAAGGCAAAGCTCCTGAGCTACCGACCCATCAGCCTGACAAGTTGCATCTGCAAGACCATGGAGCGTGTTATCAACCAACGCATGCAGTGGCACCTAGAGACAGAAAGTATCATTGTGCCAGAACAAGCCGGATTCAGAAGATACAAGAGCACAGAAGACCAAACAACACATCTCGCCCAGGTCATAGAAGACGCTTTCCAAGCCGAGAAAGTGACGCTTGCTGTTTTCATAGACCTACAGAAAGCCTTCGACAAGGTGTGGAAGGACGGTCTCCTTATAAAGCTTCTTCGCAATGGTATCCAAGGAAACATGTTCCGGTGGATCAAGTCGTACCTGCACAACCGAAGAGCTCGTGTGCAGGTAGACGGACACTGTGGGCAGAAAGTACTACTGCGACAGGGAGTCTTGTCACCTACACTATTCATACTCGTCATCAACGACATCATATTAGAGTTACCAAAAGGAGTACAAGCAGCCCTGTATGCGGATGATCTCGTACTTTGGTGTACAGAAGAGCATGCAACAACAGCCACCTATAGAATACAGCTGACATTAGACAAGATAACAGCCTGGACCTCTAACTGGTGTGTGACCATCAGCAAAGAAAAATCCACAGCCACTCTCTTCACTCTCTCCACTAAAGCTCAGCCTGGCAAACTGACCCTGGACAACAACCCACTGCAATACGAGGAACAACAGACATATCTGGGAGTCACCTTTGATAAAAGAATGACTTGGAAACATCACGTTCAGAACGCAGAAGCAAAAGCCAGAAGGAAGCTAAACATAATGAGGAAATTGGCAGCGACGCAATGGGGAGCTAATGAAAAGATTCTCAAGACTGTATATCAAGGCTCAGTACGACCTCATCTAGAGTATGGCTCCAACTCCTGGATCACAGCTGCCCAATCACACCTCCAGACCCTGGATAGAGTACAAAATCAGGCCCTACGCATCATCACGGGCGCTATCAGATCCACACCAATAGAGGAGATGGAGAAGA
>SMGT01010074.1:1099195-1123116 GCA_004794575.1 Lanistes nyassanus | reverse complement strand
GACCTACAGAAAGCCTTCGACAAGGTGTGGAAGGACGGTCTCCTTATGAAGCTTCTTCGCAATGGTATCCAAGGAAACATGTTCCGGTGGATCAAGTCGTACCTGCACAACTGAAGAGCTCGTGTGCAGGTAGACGGACACTGTGGGCAGAAAGTACTACTGTGACAGGGAGTTCCACAGGGAGGAGTCCTGTCACCTAAGCTATTCATACTCTTCATCAACGACATCATATTAGAGTTACCAAAAGGAGTACAAGCAGCCCTGTATGCGGATGACCTCGTACTTTGGTGTACAGAAGAGCATGGAACAACAGCCACCTATAGAATAAGCTGACATTAGACAAGATAACAGATAAGAATGACTTGGAAACATCACGTTCAGAACGCAGAAGCAAAAGCCAGAAGGAAGCTAAACATAATGAGGAAATTGGCAGCGACGCAATGGGGAGCTAATGAAAAGATTCTCAAGACTGTATATCAAGGCTCAGTACGACCTCATCTAGAGTACGGCTCCAACTCCTGGATCACAGCTGCCCAATCACACCTCCAGACCCTGGATAGAGTACAAAATCAGGCCCTACGCATCATCACGGGCGCTATCAGATCCACACCAATAGAGGAGATGGAGAAGACGACGGGCATTCCACCATTATGGAAAAGAAGGGAGTGCAAAGCCATGATACAGAACATGAAGGCCAGATTCTCTGGGGACCACCTGATGCATAACTGAGTGAAAGACCTTAGCTCAGGAAGGCTGAAAAGATCCAGCTTTGCACTAGAAAGCAAAGCACTCCTACGAAAACATCAAGAACAACTACCAGCAGAAGTAGAACCAATAAGCCGAAAAGACGACCCTCCCCCATGGGACTACACACCAACAAACATCAACATTTGCACTACAGTCCCCCATCTCACCACTAAAAACGAGCACAGTGATGAGAGAAAAAAAGCCTTAACGCTAGCCATGCTTGAAGAAAGATATCCTCAGGAGTCCTGGATACGAGCCTACACAGATGGGTCAGCTACAGATGCAGCCAGAAGAGGAGGAGCTGGAGTCTGCGTGCACTACCCAGACGGACAGTGGCACGCAGAGGCAACACCAACAGGCCTCCAGTGCACCAACTTTAGAGCAGAGATGGAAGCCCTGATCCATGCCGCAAACACAATCAGCAGCAAGGCAGACCTAGATGAAAACACCCAAATAGTCTTTCTCACCGATGCACTGTCAGTACTCGAAGAAGCAGCAGCAAACAAACTGCCCTCCCTCATGAAAGCACTACAGAACATCAAGTGCTTTAGGACTGTACTTCAGTGGATCCCCTCTCACTGCAGAATATACGCTAACGAGGAGGCAGACAGATTGGCAAAGCTGGGAGCGGAAGGTCAACAAAAAGAGAATAGAGTCAGCCTCACAGAAATGAATAATCTATGTAAAGCCCTGTTCAGAACTCCCCAGATCCAGGACAGCTATCACCATCTGTCCCGACAAGAACAGGTGATCATCTTCCGCCTACGGACGGGACACAACAGGCTCAATCAGCACATGCATAAGAGGCTTCACCTTGCACCGTCCTCAAAATGCCCCTGCGGAGAGGCCGACCAGACGGCTGAACATATCCTGCAGGAATGCAGGGACCACCGGCAGCTGAAAGAGGACATCTGGCCGGAGCCTACGAGCCTCCAGGAGAAACTGTACGGCCGGGCAGAAGCACTACAGAAGACCAGCCAATTCATCCTTGCCTCCGGACTCAAATTGTCGCAGCGATCGCAAAGAAGAAGAAGAAGTGAATCTGGTCTTTCGATGTTTCTGAGCAGCATAGGTTTTCTTGGGGATATTTGCAATAATTTGCAACAATACTTTCTCAATGTGCCTGTCTTTAAAATGTAGCTTGTTAGAGAGGGTTTGGTAACAATATGAGGGAAAACATAGAATCAAAAGCAAAACAGCTGCCACTTTCATTGTGTGTGTAGCCTTTACCTGCATGTTGTTTCTAAGCGAGAAGAATGGCCGTTTGAACTGGCTTTGTGCATGATTGTTATTAAGCTCCATCACATGTTGCCAACAGACGGCTCCCTAGTCCCTCAAAAAGACTCCATCACCTGCACCCCGAACATTTGCACCCACATCTTCTGTTAGCTTGTTCGTATGTCATTCCTAAACTTCACGTTATCATTTTGTCATGCAGTGGCATGTTTGTATTTTTTCCTCTTTCTTTTTCAGCTTCAGAATGGTCAGGAGCTCCTATTTTTCTCATGATTTTGTATTATATAATCTAATGGTCTTGTTTTCCTGTAAACTGAGCAAAAGGATCATTCTGTGAGGATGAAGACGGGTACTGAGTAGCAGATTTGTGAGTCTCCATGCAGTCCAGGCGTTGGCTGTTCACATGGTCTCTGTAGACCAGTTGTATGCCAGTTCTTTCAGTTAATATCCCACACACTTGGATCCCAGACGATGAGGACCACATCACTTTTGCTTCAGTGTACATTAGCACACGTGACTTGATCACCAGCTGGTGTCCTTTGTGTGCGAGAACATGCACATTTACTTGACTGCTTTTAGTTTCTCCCTGTTAAGAGACTTTCTCTGTACAGAGCTTCATAAAGCAGCACACACCTAAAACCATCATTTTCTGACACAGAAACTGGGACAGACCCTGTATGTTGACACCTAAGCTAAAATAGCAGGGTTTGACCCTGATTGCCTGGGTACAATTGTGTCTGAAATTGGGTGTTTTGAGCTGAATATATTTTTCAAATCTAGTGTTTCCTGATTATTTTGATATAACAACCATTGTCTTAGCTTAATTAGTAAGAGAGATATGGCCTGTTGAAGGTCAGAATGTGGGTGGCAGCTATTTTGAGAAAATGGGCTCCAGAGTTTCAGCGTGCAGTACTGTACCAATTTCGTTAGCAACACAAATGCTTAATTGTTAATAAAGAACAAATGAGGACAGAGCGCTATAAATCATCGAATGATAATCCCAACAAGGTACTGGCAGTGCTAGACATACCCGTATGTTGACGTATGCAACCAAGGGAGCCTACCGTACCCAAACACGTAGCAAAGAGAGAGTCAAAAGTAAGGAACTTCCAGAAAAGATCTGCCCTTTTAAACGACCCTAGTCTTCACACAGCTAACCCCCGGTGTACCACGTGTGCATACAGCGAATCCCTATAAATATGTAACAGGGTCGAGCGGTAGCGGGTCTGTTACTTTCTCAATTGTGGAAATGGCTCTATCATCCCTCCACTCTGGACACAGCAACACGAGACGTCCTCACAGCTACATGGAAACTTTTATTTCTCTCCCACCTCACTGTGAGAGTACAGCAACTAAAGACTACATCCTTCCTCGAGCGACTACCTCGAAGCGCTCCATCCGAATGAATTCTGACTGAACTGGTCGCGTCTACTCTTAATCTCACTCTCGTTACCCACGCTCCCCGCACATTGTCGCTGACCTTTCACCCTCGCCTCCCGCTGAGATGCTGGGTCCCCCCTTGTTCTAGAGCGACCCTGACCCCCCTATGTCTCTAAGTGGCCCTACCCTTCACTGGGGAAGCCTGGTCGCACCTAGATTACGTCAAAGGGTTACGTGGCCTCGGACAGTGAGTCCTTGGCCCTTCCCTGCACAGATACCCTTTGTTTCCCACTCTTGAGTAACAGACGACCAGTAAGGTGCATGATGCTACTATCCACGCCGTGCCGACTAACAGGGAGTTCAGGGGCCGGTCGGGTGGACGCCAGGGCGTTACGTAACCACCACCCGGCTACAAAAGGTGTGTGAAGACTAGGGTCGTTTAAAAGAAAGGGGCGGCAGATCTTTTTTGGAAGATCTGCCACGTTCCTTACTTTCGACTCTCTCTTTGCTACGTGTTTGGGTACAGTAGGCTCCTTTGGTTGCATACGTCAACATACGGCTTAATTGTTACCTAATTATATTATATCTGAGGGAAAATTTTGCATCTATATGATAGTTTATAGTCTTGGGAAGGTTTTTGTGCTAAAAAGTCAAAATCGACCGGATCAACCCCACCCCACTAGCCTATTTCTGCTTGTAGCTACAAACTGGCCGTCTGACTTAAGACTGGTTTCGTAGTGCAGTGACACAACTGGTTGTCAAGCAAGTACAATTTATGACAGTGCTTGGATAGTTAAATATTTTAGAACATCTGCATTATGTATATGTTTAAATACTTATCTGTTTTAGCTAATGTTTTATCATGATTCTGCGGGGTGTTTTTTCCATTGACTTATATTCATATATTGCTGAGCTTGGGAGTACAGTGATAAAGTGTACTCCATAAGGGTTTCAGCCCTGGGGGATATAGCCAAACCTGAATGTTACAACTGATACAGTACTAATATTTTCAGAGTCCAGTACAATCTGTGACTACTCGTCTTTGGGGGGCAACAGGGCGCTTGTTTAAAAAGCTGCTAACACCCTTTGAAGTGGATCGGGAAATATTGCCACCTCTGAGACGCACATATACCTGTCCGTATTCATCAGACAAAGAGTATTTGTGAGTATTGTTTAAACGCATACTTCAGTATTGCTTAAACACATTTAAGTTTCATTTTACTGATGATGAAACAAAATATCTGTATTACTATTGCAGCATTAGGGCACTCACATTCCAGTCTTTTTGGAGTCTTATTATTGGCTGTGTGTGTGTGTGTGTGGCACTGAGCAGTTATCGTACTGTGAATTTGTAACTGATATTTTATTTTTTTAGTAATATGCAGCTAAGAGATACCTAAAGCTTATAGTCACATGCATTAATGCATACATGAATGTGTGCAGCATGTATGCACAAGCTCAGGTTTATTCCTCCAATAGAAATAAAAAGTGCATAAATGCACAAGCCTAGACAAGAGAGCAGTGTGTATGCACAGCACAAATGTGAACAAACTAAGCAAGGAGTAAATTTCTGTTGTTTGATATTTCTTGCCTCATTGTGGAAAAATATGTTTGTTTGTTTGTCAAACCTTTCTCATTCAACGTACTCAAGGCAAAATGAAGTACTGAAGCTTGTTTGATTGTTTGTTTGTTTAGATTTGATATTCCAGAAGACAAAGAGAGTTTATTTACAAATGCCTGCCGTAGCTGGATTGTTGACTTTATCCTGAGGCGCAAAAGCTTTTCAGAAGATAAACAGAAGGCCTACTCTTTTGGTATGTTTAGCACAATCTTTGACTGCAAGACAAAGTCATTTATTGTCATATAACTTTAAATTAGAAAAAAATTGTGATAAATATGTGGCATCTCCATGTATCTGTTCAGAGAAAATTTGTAATACTAGTACAGTGGTTGGCCCACAGACCCTTCTTTCTCTGAAAGACCGCCCCAGTGGTTTAATGGTTAAGGTGTCCACTTCTTAGGCAGGAGGCCAATGGTTCTCACCCCGGCCGAGTTATATCTAAGACTTAAAAACTGGCAATCTAGTAGCTGCCCTGCCAGATGCCTGGCACTATAGGGAACAGCACTAGGACTGGTTGGCCCGGTGTCAGTATAATGGGACTGAGTGGGACTGAACCCTGTGTTGTGATGGCAGTCCCACTGTGCCAACACTTCGTTTGCAACTGGACATTAACCAATAAACAAACCAGCCAACCAACCCTGTTCTGAACATCTTCCTGCATGCATTTATCAGCTTTATACTCGTCATAAAGAATTTTACTCTTATCCTGCTAAAATATTAAAACCTTCCCTTGTTAATTCAGTAACACATGACTTCAACGTACAGAGGATTGTACTCTAAGTTACTTCTATTTGTCAGGAATTGCTCATATGATTAATTTAAGCTGTGGCTCACAAAGTGAATATTTAAGAAATCATTTTCATTTATTATGTGTAATACTCGGGTGGGGTAAATAAAATTTTGCAAGGCAAGAAGCTCTGAATACTTGATTCTCCCAGACATTAAGTATCTCTACAGATCTTGAAGAGACAGTAGGAGGAAACATATAACAAAAATCAATATGGCATTTTGCATTGCTCCAAGGTGTGAAAAAAATGATCTCTGATGGATATTATGTTGCTGCCTTCCCTCTGCACGAGGTCAGTTATTTTAAATATTGTTTACTTTTATTGCCATAGTTGACTGTCTCCTCTGTCCCTGCCTCCTTGTAATGAAGTGTGTTCAGTTCATTCTGAGTTTGCAGGTGGTTATCTGATTAAAAAAACAATTGGTACAAGATACGTAATGTATATATTTACATTTCATTTATGAGAATAAAATGTGGGGTGCTTTGTGCACATATATTATGCTAGGTTCTCCCCAAATGTTAAAATATTTAAGATCCATTTGTGTTTCACGTAGGATATTAGTTTATCATCTAGACTCTAAGATGCTTCTGTTTCCTTATTCTGGGATATTTTGTGGAATTTTCTTTACTTAGCTTCAACATTATTTTTATTTTCTGGTTAATGTATCTGTCAGTTTTAATACACTTAAACTGTACACCCATAATAGTTAATACATAATGCACTTAAACTGTACTCACATACATAATATATACTGCACTTAAACTGTACTTGCATTATGTATATAATGGATAACAAACTGTACTCACATCCATAATGGATAACAAACTGTACTTGCATATATAATAGAAACCCTTAAACAGTCCACATGTGCATTTAGAGTGTAGGGTTTGTTTTTTTTTTAGTTGAGGAGTGTTGGCTTTATGGGGCATGGGACTGTGGATGAATGTGGATAACCTCCATGGGTAATGAACACGTGGTGATTGGGATGTTTGTTGCACTGAAAAGGATGATGCCGTCTTCGTGCACTTTCTTGCCTGCAGACAAGACACTGAGCTGAAATGTTTCAGGGCCATTGGAAGCCAGGGTCTGCAGACAACGAGCGAAAGCTGTTGTTTGACCACTGGGCCTGGTGGAAAAACTGCTTCAAATTTCAGCCACTGGACTACATCAGGTGTGTTTAAAAATATGGATTTTTGGGGATGGGGGAGTTATTCGTTTAAAAAAACAAAATAAGTTGTGTGTGTGTCTGTGTGTCAGGTGAACAATAATAGGTGTTTATTGTTACTGCAGGCGTTACTTTGGTGAGAAGATTGGGCTGTACTTCGCGTGGCTTGGCTTCTACACGTCCATGCTGGTGCCTGCGTCTCTTGTTGGACTGGTGGTCTTTTTCTATGGCGTGGCCATCCGCTACACAAACATTGCCAGGTCAGCATCCCCCTGTTTTATATGTGGATCTGCACTTTCAAACTTTCAAACTTAAAAAGCAGGAATAAAGATAGTATTTAGGAAAAAAGGGAGGCTATTCAAATCTTAAATAATGAAAAGGAGAGATTGAAAGTTTTCATTTGTAACATCAGGACGTTAAATTCAAAATTTTGAAAGTTGATGGAAGAGAAACTGAAACTGCTCAATTACCGCAAAAACATTAGTTTTGTTGGTTGGTTGGGTGGGTGGGTTTTTTCTTTTTGGTGGGGGTGGTATCAGCTTGGAATAGATCAGAAATGTGCATTGAGCTAACTGCAATCAAAGATGAAAAAAATACTTTTTAAAGACAACATGTATCGGATAGATTGATTTGATCTTCCTTTATTGTATGAAGTGCAAAATCATTTTCAGTAAGGAACTGTGTGACACAAGTGTTAACATCACCATGTGCCCACTGTGTGACACGCAGTGTCCCTACTGGTTCCTCCACGAAGCCTGTTCCCATGCTGCAGCCAGCCGCATCTTTGACAATGGAGCCACAGTGTTCTTTGCAATCTTCATGTCACTTTGGGGTCAGAACTTTCATCCCATTCTTGGCTTTTGTAATTTAATTAGGATGATAATGCTTTTGATGAGATCAGCATTGAAGAACAGCCAGCCTGGCAGCTTATTTGCACTGTTTGCTGGTAGAGTAACTGGAATGCAGGTCAAGTGATGGTATGAGGGTCAAGTGATGGTATGAGGGTCAATTTGTGTGAGGTCAGATCAGGGTTGTCATGCCTGTTCAGTGATTGTCATATGATCTTAGTGCCTTGTCTCAGATGAGCTGATACCTTCTGAATCTTTTCCTAAAACTTGGTTTCATGAAACTGTATCAACACTGAGAATAAGAAAGAGCTGATCTTCTTTATGTTATTGGACATTCTTGTAGACCACTATAGCTAGGACTGTGTGTTTTGTGTCCCAGTTTTTACACTTTCTGTATCGACTGCCTTCATGGCAGTCTTGTCTTAGAGTTTCACTCAGCTGCTGTGCAGATTGAAAACATCAGTAATTTCATGCAGTTATCTGTGATAACTAAGCAGGGTTGGATATCTCAGTTTTGAAGAAGACTTTCATCCAAGACTAGTCTAGCTGGCAAATAAAGACGGGCTGCATTGGAAAGAATCATACAGGTCCCACATTGCATGATTGTACCAGAAAGAACTGAATGAGATGCAAGCATATCTCCTGAACCTAAACTTGTGCTTGAAATATTTTGAAATGATGGAAAGAAAGGCAGAATATGTCATGGGCTACATTTGGGATATGTTTTGAAAAAAAAATGCAGTCAAAATCAACTATAAAACAAAGACTGCCATTCACATTTCACATTGCCAAGTTTGTAAACATTCGTAAATAGTTTTGATTTTTACATTATAAGCAAAAATTATGGTTTTTATTTTTCAGGCTTTACAAGAAGTTAATGTTTTGATTTTTCTCTTCTTTTTTTAAAAAAAAAAAACAGGAACCTTATTCTTAGAGTTCTGGAAGAGAAACGAGGCCACCATTCAATACAAGTGGGATTTGACCAATTTTGTGTCAGAGGAGGTAAGCACGTGTGTGTTGTCTGGACATGGTTGACGATACTTGCCTGTGTGAGTTGGTGTATGCGCACCTGCATACTCTCTTCTCATGTGGATGCATCTACATGCTTATAAATTTGAGTCCATGCATGTGTCTGTAAATGTAGGCATAGCTAACTATACCCATAACAACCCTATGTTTTAAATTTTGTTGAAGGCTTAATTTATTCCAAAAAGGGAGACAATGCATGTATAAAGAAACATATGTTCAGATTTCTGTGTATGTTGGAAAGGGTGTTAAAAAAGAAAAGCAAATGAATTGTTTTCTTATGTGATTTGGGGAATTATTATAATGTATAATTAGAATATTTTAAGTTCTTATTTCACTAAGATAGAATATTTCTCAATGGAATGAGTGCTGTTGAAAATAAAAGGTAAAAGATTTGATAAGAGAAGTATCTGAAGTGTGAGTTATTTCTTGGGCATTTGCAAATACAGTGTATGGTGAAATGTTCAGGAACCGCCTCGGCCAGAGTACTTGTCTAAACTAGAAGACTGGAACACTTTGAAAGTGAATCCAGTTACTGGGGTGAGTTTTGTTATTTGTTCCTTGTCAGCTTATTGTTTCTCTTGCACAGTTGTTTAGTTATGATTGTAAACATTGTCAACAAAAATTATTTTTCTTTTTTGTTGAAGGTGCTATACAGTGTTGTGTATGTTTTCTCAATATTTTTTTCCAGTTTTGATATACTTTTATTTTAAGAGATCCAGAGGAAGCAGCTATGCAGTTAAAGTTACATCAATGCAATTCCTCCCACATACAATACACAGAAACATCCACAGAGCACTAGATGCCTAGTAGTTTTGTTATTGGCAAGATGAGACAGCCTTTAGTATTTTGTATTTCTTTATTTGATGTGTTGAATTATAAGCCACTAAATAAGTGGAGAGAAATGGACAGGGGGGGGATAAAGTGCATGGACAAAGAGACTGCTTTGCTATATTGCAGCTGAAGGAGCCCCACTTGCCGTTTTGGCGTCGCAGGGTGCCTGTCTTTCTCTGTTCCTATGGCGTGATGCTGTTCCTGGTGAGTGTAGGACTTGGTTGGGTCCTGTCATTGAAAGTTTCAAACATGAAGAACCATGGTGTACACCACATTGTCATATCTTCATAGTTCTCTGGACTGTCCAAAAGGACTCATTTTCTCCCTAGATATTTCCATAGCTGTAAGCATCATGACTGTTGTGTGTGGGCCGAAATTGCTCAGATGTACCTCTAATATGCTGAAGTCTGTCCGTCTTATTTCAGGCAGCTGTAGCAATAATAGCAGTGATTGGAGTTATAGCGTACCGTGTGTCGATGCTGGCTGCACTACAGCTGATTCCTGATGTGGTTGTCACAACCAATTCCAGTCATCTGGCATCTCTAACTGTCGACCTGGTGTACCAGAATGCCAGCCTGGTAACCACAGTAACAGCTGCCCTCATCAACTTGCTCATCATCATCATCTTAAATTTTGTGAGGGTTACAGGCTAATGTTTTTTTGTGTGTGTGTTTACACATTACTTTCCACTGTCTCATTAATTTTTTTTTTCAATTCAGACAAAGTGTTAGATATGGTTTTTGAGAGATCTAAGAAATGCTTATTTAAAGCACTTGTTTTGAAGCTGGGTATGTGAACAGGGAGATATTTCTTTAACTATGCAGATATATGGCTACCTGGCATTCTGGCTCACAGACTGGGAGTGTCTTCGTACTCAGAGCGAATATGACAATAGCATCACCATCAAACTGTTTGCTTTGCAATTTGTCAACTACTTTGCATCCATTTTCTACATTGCCTTTTTCAAGGGAAGGTCTGTGCACTTGATAGTATTTTAATCTTTACTGTAAGCAAAATACTTGATAGTATTTTAATCTTTACTGTAAGCAGCAGCAAGAGGATGTGCCAGGACTTTATGGAGACTCATCTATATTGATAGAGGATAATGGAGGCAGACATATCTCTAAGGGAAGAGGATAATGTTATATAATCACAGATGATAGACAGAAACACTGATTATAGACAGCAACATGGGGATGAAGATAGTGATTTGTGAAAAATGAGAAAATGGAAAAGACTAAATAAGGATGGACAAATCAGCCTTCAGAAAATATTGAAAGCTATAGAACTTGACAAGCAAACAGAAAAAGAAATAACCTTGGAACAGAACAGAGTGGTGGATTGCATTGGATTTCCCTTTCTGCATGCTTTGTCCATTTTTATCATAAAAATTCTGTATGGTAGTTGTAACTTTGAGTGCATGTGATTTTTAAATGTGACTGTTTAAATGCCAGGTTTGTGGGCCGACCAAGCAGGTACAACACCATCTTTGGAGCTCGTCAGGAGGAGGTAAGTGTGGATGTGACCTTTGACCATAGAAATGTGTTGGATCCCAGGGAAGCTTTGACATGGGTGGTATTTTGATGGCTTCCTTGAGAAAGCAGTGGTGGGAGGACAAGAAAGGACAACCTATGTTAGCCATAGCCATGCTCAGAAAGCATGTAATTCCTGAGACTGCACGATGATGATGCAGGCATTAACCCAATCGTGACGCAGCCTTCGTAGCTCGAACCGTCCCCGTGGCCGCAGGATTTGTAGCCTTTTTTCAAAAATTCATTAAAAAATCCCCCAAAACAATAAAAACATTATTTAAAATTGCTAACTAACTACAATAAATAAAGAAAACTCATTTCTTACCGTGTGTCTTGGACCTTGTTCCATAATTTGTAAAATCCTTTGATGGAAACACAACTGAAGTTGAAGAAATCAAAAAGTCCTCGCCATTCCTTGTACACAGTGTATACACATACTGAAACGATACTGCTCGCTCGTTTTTCTCTTCGTAATCACTTTCTTAGGTCTTTTAGGCAAAAATACTCTTGTCTTCATCCAATTTATCACATTAAATTTGCAAAACAATGTCATTTTCCGCTTTAGCGTGTAATTTGAAGAGTAAATCTAGCATTTCTCAAGTGACAGAACACACGTGGATAGTCCCTGGCTTCGAATTACTGAAAAGCGTTCTCATTGTCGGTTTAAACACAGTATAAGGGAAGCAACTCGTGAAGAAATGAATCAGCTTTCTAATGTAGGAGTTCTTTACCTTGGACAATTAGCGATTCCCCGTAAATAAATTTTCAAAGTTGCATCGTTTATTTCCCGTATTCGATAGTAAGTGTGACCTATGCTGTATCGTTTATTTCCCATACACAGCGCGAATGAGTTAACATACCTGCAGGCATTGAAAGCAAATGAATTCTCGTTGATTTAGGTTTTTGCACAATGGGTGCTTGATAGAGCTGTGTTGTTTGGTGGACTGTGAAAGACGACTGCATCCTCACAGACTTGCGTTACTCTATTCACAGTGTGAACCTGGCGGGTGCTTGATAGAGCTGTGCATTCAGCTGGCTATCATCATGGTTGGCAAGCAGCTGATTCAGAACAACCTGATTGAGATCGGCCTGCCGTGAGTTGTCGGCATTTTCTCTGGTGTAAAATGCGTAATTACGTAAAGTTACTTTTATGGTGATCTTTTCTCTTCAGAGTAATCTGCTTTAACACAAAATTTTAAAATTTGTTTGCATTGCCTGAAGGTCAGTAAGTTTAGTTATCAGGAAAATCCTTTTTTGCTTTTATTTGTAAACACATGCATTTAACATCATGATCTGTATCACAGTTATTATAGAAATTGGTATCAGTGGCGCATGTGTGCATGTGCCTGTGTGTTTGGGTTTGATTCACTTTATGCATATGTGTACAACATGTGTGTGATGGAAATGTCTCTAGAAAGCTCATCAAGCTCATTAAGCGGAAGTGCTCAAAAGAAACAAGAGAACAGAAACTGGCTCACACACCATGGGAAAAGGATTACAAACTGGAACCTGCAAACAACACTTCCCTTTTCTATGAGTACCTGGAAATGGGTGAGTTCCTTTCAGTGTCATCTCTCTATTTTTCATCAAAAAACGCATCATTGTGTTCAGTGTTTATAATAATAAATCACAAGGTATAACAATCATTGGCTGCCTATGGCTGACCTATATGGCTCATTGTCATCTTGGGAAAAAAAACCTTTTGAAAACTCTGAGGAACAGTTGCAGGGATTATCATATTGGAAATATTTGTTTTTCTGACAGTTCTGCAGTTTGGGTTCCTGACCATCTTTTGTGCTGCTTTTCCACTGGCGCCACTGTTTGCTCTCCTCAACAATATCATAGAAATCCGTGTAGACGCTAGCAAGTTCATCACACAGCTCCGACGCCCCATCGCAGAACGAGCAGCCACCATTGGTGAGAATAGGATCTAATTTGTAAAACAGACTGTTTTTGGAGAGAGTGGGTTATGAACCATGTTTCATACATGTTGTGTGTACTGGAGAGTCTTCATGTGGACGATCTCTGGCAGATCGCATAAACATTTTCTAACAGTAATTGGATCACATGATATTGGAATATTCTGAGCTAACATTGCAGGAAGAGGGAAAACTGTCAGCAGTCCCAGCAGCTGAGAATACATTCAAGCATAATTTACTGACTGAAAATGACTCTTTCGGTATGCGAGTTTTGTTCTGACTGGATTGGTCAGTAGCCTGTTAAGGTTTATTGTTACAGGTTTTTGGTAGGCCTAAAGTTTTATTGGTATATAGGAAGATAGGCGTAGGAAGGGTATTTATAGTATAATTTTTCAGGTTTTTTGATAATGAAAACTTTTCACTGCTGGATGATAAAAGCATCTGTACTGTATTGTGTTTACAAAACATTAACAGCAGTTCTGTTTTGTCACAGGAATATGGTACAGTGTCCTCTATGGAATCTCACGGATCGCTATTATCAGTAATGTGAGTGTTTGTTTTTATTTAATGTGATTTTTAAGAGAAAATTTTGCACAGTTTGCAATGTTTCTGCATAGATAAATTTACCTGGTTTAATATTCTTATCTTTCCTCTAGACAAACATTTGCTGCATATTTCAAAGAGCAAAATAGAATTCTTAGAGAACTAACATTAAGCTTCATGTGTGTGGATGAGATGTATTGTACAGGATTTGACACATACCCTGAATACCAGACTAGGTCAGGAAATGTGGATTATGTTTCCAAATATTTGTCATGTATTTTAAAACTATTTGTCATAGGCATTTATTATTGCTTTGACATCCGACTTCATCCCTCGTCTTGTCTACGAGATGCGCTACAGCCCAGACCAGTCTCTTTCAGGCTACGTCAACTTCTCTCTTTCTTACTTTAACACGTCAGATTTTGATCCCAGTCACCAGCCTGCACCTGCTCTCCGCGGAAACATCCAAATTTGCAGGTATGCTTTCTGCTGCCCTTTCCTGTTTTTGTATCCCCTTTTTGCCCCTCAAATTACAGCCATTTGCTGTGTCCTGAGCAAAGTCTGAAGGACTCCTTTTCCTGATAAGTCACTGGACTTAAAATGCCTGCCTCATGAAATCACAGCTTGTTACCAATGTTTAGATTTACCAATGTCTAGATCCCATGCTGTATATTTGTCCTCTGCTATTAAGGTTAATGTTCTTCCATTCGTGGACTTCCTGTACAGGTACAAAGATTTCCGCAATCCTCCATGGCATGAAAACAAGTACTCATTTTCTGATGTCTTCTGGCATGTTCTGGCTGCTCGCCTGGCCTTCGTGGTTGTATTTGAGGTAAGACATTTATCATAAATTTCCATGTGTTTCAGTGATATAAAACACTGAATAATGCAGATGTACAGTGAACTCTGGATAGATTTTTTTTCCTGTTGATACTAAGTTATTCTTGATGGGAGTGTCATGCCCTTGTTTAAACTGAATCAGACACATAGCTCTCCATGTAGAAATATGATGCAGTCCTTCCTAAACACTAAATGTGTTCCATTTACCAGAGGATTTAACTCTAAAGATGTACTTTGGCGAGCAAATCAGCTCATGGCTCTAAGCATAATGCTGTCTGCTGTGGTAAAGTATATCAGAACCAGCACCTTTCCACATTTGAATCAGTTGTCTGGATGGGGGAGGTAACCAGATTTCGATCATTGGTGCCTTGAAAGGGGTTTTAGCTTTTCAGTTTTCTATCTTGTTTGAGACCTCACCAACAGCCTATCTTGTTTGTGACATCACCAACAACTGTGGGAGACTCCCAAAAGTAGTGGGGGAAGGAGATTGAATTTTGTGTCTGTGCAGACATTTTTTCATTGTTACCAAAATAAGTTTTCTATAAAATATATTCAAAATAATACTTTGTGTTTAGAGACACAGCAGTGGAAATCTTCTCCAGGTTCTGTGTATACATGTATATGTCAGGGTCCTTCTGTAACCTGGAATGTTTTCAAGGTCCCCACATAATGCAACTGATGCCCTAATTACAACTTTTTCAAATGTATGCTGCTTATAGAGTGAACACAGCAGTAATCACCATATAGTGAACCTAGCTACGTCAGGGATGTGCACATTTGAAAAATAGGTTTAAAAAAGAGAAAAGGACAACACACAGAAAACATTGAGCAGAATGTAAAAAGGTGAAAAACAAGAGGTTGTGGGAAGTATGACTACAAACACACACACCAATAACAGAAAGGAAAAGGGATTTATAATACAGAAGACAGAAAAGTGCATACCTAATTGTACTTTCATTTTTTTGCTGTCCAGAATGTTGTGGTAGTGGTGACCAGCCTGATTGCCTGGTTAATTCCCGATGTCCCGACTCCCCTGAAAGAGCAGATTCGCCGAGAGGCCTATATCACCAGCGAAATCATCCTTCGTACAGAGCTGAACCGAGCTAGAGGTGAAGATGTTGATGCACTTGATGGCCGAAATGGTAGTGGTGATGTTTCAGGTTTTGAGTCTGAGCGGTATTCACCTCAAAACAGCGAAGATATAGACATAGAAAGAGATCTCAGGCATAGGCAAAAAGGTGATGGCAGAGGGGACGACAAGACATATTTGTAATTTGCAGGACTTGCTGTCTGTTGTCATCTGAAGATGCAGAAACATACTGAACATTGTTAAGAGCCGCTTGTAAGCTTGTTTTTGTGAAAGGGGATTCAGCTGTTTAACATCTGAGAAGATTCTGTTCAGATTGTACACTCAAAGAACAAGTGATAGCTGTTTAGCATCTGAGAAGATTCTGTTTAGATTGTACACTCAAAGAACAAGTGACAGCTGTTTAGCATCTGAGAAGATTCTGTTTAGATTGTACACTCAAAGAACAAGTGACAGCTGCATGTGCTGCTGTCACATACAGAGGATCATTGTGATGAAGACATGCTTTCCATCTTGTCCCTTAAGTGCTGTTGCTGGACTGATATGTATTGTCATTGTATCTGCTTAGTGAAGTGCCCATAGAGGATGCATGCATGGTTTCTTTGTGTGTGTGCATGCATGCACCTGCCTGCCTGTTGAAAAAACTCAGTGATTTCTACAGGTGCTTAATGCCTGGGATATGTTCTGGTTCTAATGATCTGCTGCATTATTTTTTTTTTTTTTAGTATTTTTACATATCTTGAACACCATGCAATGTTTCATTTGTGCATTTGTGCACCTGTGAATCACAAGTCTTACCAAGCACCTGTTGTGACAGGTCAATGAAGGGCTAAATGATCACACAACAGCTGATATTCAGTGCATAATCGCAATACTTTTTAAAACTATTATCTCATAATGTCTGCATCTTTGGCTTCTTATTGTACTAATAATTGCATTTCTCAAAATTCCCAAGAAAATTGTCAGCTGTCCCTCCAGAGAAATAAATCTCAAGGCAGCCAGATGCTGTAATTCTTGTCTTCATGGGACCTCAATCCTTAAGTCAGAATAACTGCACTCTTTGTTCATTTCTACATGTCTTGCAAGATCACAATTACAGAAATCAATTATATATCTCTGAACTCTTCTGAGGTGTGTGAAGTATCTATAATTTCTATGCATCTGCTTTTATGTCTTAACTCCACTGTACTTCTGGTGCTAAATGAAGGTGAACATGATAATAATTAATATGATATTTTAGCTGTCTACAGTTTGTCAGATTTTTTTATATCATAGAAAATGTTTCCACCAAGGTATCTGAATACTTCTTGCAGAGAAAATGTTTTAAAGAGTGTGTGAGGGACAAACAGTTTTCTTTACCTGTGAAAATATTTTACCCAGTTGGAGGTTGATGGTATCAGCATACTTAAGAAGATTTTGACAAGAATGATATTGGCTTTATACAGTCACATTTTCTTGGGAAAGGATCTCAAGCATGCAGCTAATGGGGGAGGGGGAACGTGCCTCTGGTGGCATTTGATACCATTATATACTTTGTTAAAGCCAGTACCTCATCCCATATACACAAACTGTGCCACATTTTACTTTAGTGGTTTTTAGTTTTTACTTTAAAAACGATTTTGACTATTCTTGGTTCACACAGCTTGAATTATTGAAATTATGTATAGACTGATAACTGGTTGTATGTTAGACTGCCTTTACCTAAAGTTGACTAGAAGTTAAGGAAATCTGTAGATGTGAATTTTATCAGTAATAAGTTATTCTTTTAAGATTTCTGTACAAGATTCCACATTTAATTCATATTCATTAAATTATCATTATGCAAATGATATTTAGTAAACACAGTTCAGGTACACCTCTCTTATAATGCACTGGACATGTTAAAACCACATGAGTGATACAGCATTTACCCTGATTAGATCATGTACATACAATTTTGTTTAGACAATGTTTTCATATGATGTCCTCTTAACCATGGTTGTAATTGTTAGCGGTCGTCTTCAAAGGTTGTCAAACTACATAAAAATTTGATATACATAGCTTGCTACATTATGCATTGTGAGAAAAACTTTATAGCACTGCATAGAATAGTATCGCTGAAGGTAACCTTGACAAACAGGTAGGGTAACAGCACGCAGCAGGGGCAAGTAAAAGATTCCTTTTTCAACTTTTTTTTTCTTTTCTTTTTTTTTTGGTCAACTGTATTTGGCAAATATTGGAAAATGCCAAAGGAACTTAACCCTCTGAATGAAATAAAGAAATTGTAGCATTTCTTTAAGTGACAATGCTATTTGATTATAATCATAATGTTGGCCTAATAATGTGTTGCATGTTTTGTGCATGAAACAGTTGGAATAAATACATAGGGCCCTCTTGCCCAGAAAGATACGATGTCATGAGACTAATCCATGTTAGTGAAAAATTATTTCAAGGGTTGTAAAATCTTTATTTAACAGTTTGCCAAAATTGTTTTGTGGTTTTACATCGTTCCTTGGGGTTTCATTGATAGTGCATAGTTTTTTTAGTTTTTTTTTAAAAAAGTTTTTACCCGTTCCATACCAGCATATTACAAGACTTGTCCCACAAGCTCCAGCTTAAATCGCAAATCTGTCCGGCATAGTAACACCAAACTAGTGTGACTTTCATCAAGTGCTGATATTATGAAAAAGTCTTGCAATGTAACCCTCATGGTTCCTGCAGTTTAAAAACAATTCTTTTATTGTTCAACATGATACTAATCTCAGTGTACTTTGCTCATATATACCTGCCTTTTATTTTTCATTCTTCATCATTTGGTTTCAATTTGTCAAACAAACCTTTATGTACCACATTGTTGACTTATCATATTCATGCTCTGGGGCAAAAGAACTACATTGCGGAACCTGCAGGGACACCTTCTAATACCACATCATATATTCATTTTCCTCTCTTGCTTCGTGCATGTGTGTGTGTGTGGGGGGGGGGGCGGGGTGTGCTCACACATGAGTGCGTGCTTGCCGACATGCATGCATCCATGCATATTGCTTAAAGTGCCTTCTAATTGTGTATAAATTTGATTCTCATTTATGGCTTTGTTAGCATTAGGTCATTTGTTACCTGTTTTTGCTGACTATATACTGGGCATTTGACATTTGTGAAAACATGCTGTTGTCACAGACATACTTTTTGTTGTTTAGATATGTTTATTTTTTTCTTGTAATGAAGCATGATCAGCAACTTTTTTTGCAAACTGTGCTCTGAGTGTGCGTGCATGCATGTGTGAAAACAGGTAAAGGAAAGCTCTTTCTTGAATTATTTACTTATGGGTAGTTTTCATCATGTATGACTTTTTCCCCTCAGATGGAAAAAAGTGCATTGCAGGTAATGTGTCTCAGTGTTTTTCATTGTAGGTTGTAGGCCCATGTTTATTATTTTTTAAAACTAAATTTGAGACGAGATAGAATCACGTTATTGAAACTGTTTGCTTCAGTGTAAGGCACAGTAATTAGCTAGAGTGCTCATGGTGGATAAAAGATAATTCCACAAATCTATTGACACAAGATGCTCAACAAGATGATACCACTAAGACATTGCATCTGTGGAAAACAAAGTATATTTATATCCTTGTGCTGTTAAACTTCTGAAGACATCTTTTGTCAAAAACCTTGTGGAACTTGCATCTTCCTACTTTTAGTTCTGCAAGTTGAATTAGTTGTACTAAGTGGTATGTAGTAGATTTACAACTGAGAGATTGCTGTGTGTTGTCTACATTACTGACATTTATCAGACACTGTTTTGTGCACCACTGTGGCAAAGAGGTGCTTGTATCTGTGCAAAGGTGGGATTTGTGAAACCAGGCAGGGCATCACCGAGTATTGGGTGTGTCAAGTGACTTCTATCTTTGCTTTTAAAAACAAATTTTGACACATAGACAAGTGACTGAGGTTGGTTGGCTGGTTATTTTAGAGGGACAGTGCTTCCATCTCGCAGTGATTTTGCACTATAGGGTATGGGTTCCTATTACTATAAGCTATGCACTGAAAAACCACCAGACTGATAGCTTCAGTAAGATGGCCAGTGCAGACAGGCAGTTTAATGTGTGAGAAGATGGCCAACCGAGCTAACCAGCCCCCGCAAGTGACTGTGAGCCTTCTGCAGGAAAGTTTCCAAGGTTGACTTTGAAGAACAAAATAGTTTATTATAGAAGTGTGTAAACTATTGTGATAATCTTTTTTTTTCATTTGTTTGAGAAAATATGCTAACTAGGTATTTAACTGTTTCAGTAGCTGTTTATTTCAGTGCAGTACATACTTATACAAATAACAGATTTATGAGATGGCCTTTTGTGAAAAATAGTGTAATGCTGTTATTCTGCATTTTGATGTCTGAAACAAAATTATTGTGTACAGTATCCGATATCATTTGTGCAATATGGTTTTAGTTGTCATCTTTCGTTTTTCTTTTGCCTTGCAGCAAATTATATTTTTGTGTTGAAAATGGGCAATATTTCTTATTCTGTCTCTTTGTATGTAGTAAATCTCAATTCAATTATTCACTAAAATATATAGCTAACCCAGAATATATATATATGTATTATATATGTTGTGGAAGACTCCACACAAGATTAACAAGCCCTTTCAGAAGATCGTAATGTTGAGGGGCGGGGTGCAGTTGCTTTTCATGTTGTACTAGTTGATATGAGGCAGAATCTCTACTCTCTGCACCTCTCCCACATCCACGCCTCCACTTCTTGGCAGCGGTTTCATCGGCTGTCAGGAGCCAAGATGATTTTAATTTTTACAAGTCTGCCAGCTAAAAGGGCTGTCTCTGTGGTTCTCGAAGGGGAGAGTACCCGAGTCCACTGTAGCACCAAGGGGAGAGTACCCGAGTCCACTATAACACCAAGGAGAGAGTACCCGAGTCTAGGGTGACAGGGAAGATGGGCTTTCACTCAGTATGATTTTTTAAATAGTACATCTGTTGCCAGTCGCTACACACACTTTTGGAATATTTTGGTGGCCGCCTAAAGAGTGTTCTTACTGCGTTAAAAAAAAACGGCGCGCTTCCACAACAAATCATAGTCCACCACATATTAGAAATAACAAGAATAATAATGATGTAATAAAATATTTAAAACTTCCTGTCTTATCGACTTGCTGAATACAAAGTCAAAAGAGCAGAAGAGAAAAAGACTGGAGCAGTGCCCTCAAAGAAGTCTCTCCATGGGGCAGTTTTAAAGAAATTAGAGGATTTTCTTTGAAAGCAGCGAATGTTTCTGATAATATTAAAATGCCGCGCACTACATAATGCTGCGGAAGCACACCCAGTTCGCAGGCTTCCCGGGGGCCTCCAGGTAGCGAAGGCGCACGTCTGTCTCCCAGACGCTTGCGATGCAAAGTTTAGTACCCCATGAGTATTAGGCGTGATTATCTTCAAACACAGTGATTGGCGGGTGATTGCTCGGTGAGCCCACAGATGAAATGCTGTGCATGTCCAGTAAAATGTTCTGGATGACGAACCACCTGGTTAATCGACCCTCCTGTGCCCGTCACGCCCTTTGGGTAGTTGTTGCCAGGCATGCTCTGCGCGCGCTGTTTCATTTCAGTCAACAAGGCCCCCTTCCCCCGCCCTCATGGTGATTACTATCGTTGTTTTCAGTGTTAAAATGGGAGTATTAAGTACTGTTGCCTTTTTATGCACGTGCTTAATTATTCCCTCACGCTTTGCCCTGAAAAGAGTATGCTTGCAAGGATTTTAAATGACGTCGTTATAAATAATTGGTGTTTGGTGTGGACGCATAGAGTTTTATTTAGCGCATCTGAACCCTTATTTTTGTGGCTATTTACAACTAATATTGTTATCTATAGGGCTTTTGTACTCTTTAGACACTGTGTATGTGTGTGAGTGTGTTGGCGCGAGAGAGAGGCTCGAGTGTGAGAGTGTGTGGGCGCGAGAGAGAGAGTGTGTGTGCGAGAGAGCTAGAATTCTGTGTACCCCTTTTTGAGCTTTCTAAACGCTTTTTAGAAGACGTATTCATTGGCTAACGCTCAAAAGTTGCATGCGCAAATTTTTGTGTTGCCCACGTGATGATTATCATGATGACGATATTGAGAAATAAAATATTCTTATAGAACATCTCTCTGAGAGGTTTTTGTTTCAAGTCCATTATTGTTGCAATAAGAAAACAATTTTGTTTTTGGGACAGAGAGGTTCGGATCGAAATACAATAGGGTAAAAATGATATTTGGCAAAGTATTTGATTCTTGTATGGACAGGCACTAAAGGAGGGAAAAAACAACAGAAAACGTTAAAGTTTGGATAGGACAAGCCTAGGATTATACATCTATATGTATCGTCCTAGGGACAAGCGAAGTGCACGCCCTCCATGCCTTGTGCACACGACAAACCAAGACGATGAACATTCTCAAATGGCACGAAAAGAGCAGATAACGCATAACGATGAATGTGCACGAATACTCCTAGTCTTCATTTTTGAATCCTTATTTAGCCAAGGTTGGGTACTGCCAGGATGTACGTGCTGACTGAGATAACGTACTGCCGGCTGTGGTTACGGCATACGGATTTTCATAAATGTCTCCCTCAAACCATGACTTCTGCACAACGTCACTTCTTATAGTTACAAGGAAGAAATCAATCCGTGGTGATCTGTAGTTAAGTCAGGTTGAGGCCTGAGGATCACGAGCGGCATGTGAAGCAGCGAGAACAGCCGGGAGAGGCAGTTCACTGAGTGCTTCTGTGTGTGAATATGTTCTCATGAAAGGTGGCATCACAACCCTGGTCCGCCTGTCCTCACCTTTCCCAAGGGCCTGCATGAAAGCAGTTCTTCACCAATCACAGGACTGAATAGTGTATAGACTAAAGGGGGTCAGGGGTAGGGGTATGGTTAGGTATTAGGTCGGACTTCTGTTCTCCTGTATAAGTTCAAGTCTAAGCGGATACAGGGTGGTCTGCCCCTGGGGGCCTGCAACTCGAGTGGGAAAAAAATTCTCTTCCCGCGAAGACTGACGTCATTCAGCACGAGGTGACGCTGACGTCAGACCTGCCAGTCCGTTGCAAGCCACACCCACCCCGCGCGCTAGAGCTCAGCTCTGGGTCCGTCTCCTGACTTCCACACAGCCGCGCACAGAGTGGAAATCAGTGTCGCCATCTCGTGTCGGGACCGGAATTGGTTTGTCTCCCCCTGTGACGCCAGGGGGCGACACTTAAGCCCACCACCGCTTCAAGGTTTCCGGTCATCGGTGGGTATTGCCCGGTCACGTGATCCTGACCCCGGGCGGCCAGTCATATAGTGCTGCCCTCTATCGCCAGGGGCCTGGCGACACAGGGGGAGCCACTATACGCGTCGACTGTACCTGGCGTCCATGTCCCGCCATGCAGCACGGTTGTCGTTCTCCGAGAACAGACGGGTTAACGCCCTGCGCGATGACAGGTTGCAGTCCCTTTCCTACCGCCACCAAAAGTCTTACGACTCGAATTCATGACCGTTGGCCGATGTCATCGTTCCAGCTTCACCAAAGACCATCAATTCGGACAAGCTCGCTGGTTGGACCTAACCCCATCGCAATCACGCCACAAACTATAAGCAACTTTTTTTGGGGAAAAAGGTTGCTGATGGTTTGTCACGTGACTGAAACGGGTTGAGGTCCAACCAGTTCGTTTCGTGGACATCGTCACACACTTCGCTTGTCTCCGGCTTGTGCAGTAGTGCTGCGACATGGAAGAGTCACGCTAGCCCGTGGTTCACTGAGGACTTCCAACGCCCGCCCGCCCGACCATTCGCTGCACGGGGGGAGGCTCCAGGCGGTCTGTCGCGCTCACACCGCGCGCTCTATATATAGGGTTGGTCGTGACGTCACGTGTAGGGGTGACGTGTCATGACGTCCTGTCTTGTGTGACGTGTCATGACGTCCTGTCTTTTTTTTTTATTAATTTCACTTTTGGAGTACACTCCTACAAATGTCGGGTGCCGTAAAACTTATAAACTGGTCACCACGTGAAAACAATAACAGTACACAATAGGATAACAGTACACAATAGGATAACAGTACACAATAGGATAACAATACACAATAGGATAACAGTACACAATAGGATAACAGTACACAATGGGATAACACTACACAATAGGATAACAGTACACAATGGGATAACAATACACAATAGGATAACAGTACACAATAGGATAACAGTACACAATGGGATAACACTACACAATAGGATAACAGTACACAATGGGATAACAATACACAATAGGATAACAGTACACAATAGGGTAACAGTACACAATGGGATAACAATACACAATAGGATAACAGTACACAATAGGATAACAGTACACAATGGGATAACAATACA
>SMGT01010074.1:1088068-1098203 GCA_004794575.1 Lanistes nyassanus | reverse complement strand
CAATGGGATAACAGTACACAATGGGATAACAATACACAATGGGATAACAATACACAATAGGATAACAGTACACAATAGGATAACAGTACACAATGGGATAACAGTACACAATAGGATAACAGTACACAATAGGATAACAATACACAATAGGATAACAGTACACAATAGGATAACAGTACACAATAGGATAACAGTACACAATAGGGTTCATGACAACAGATGGAGGGTGAAGGGTAACAAATGTACAGATAAAGGATAAGGGGGGAACAAATGAACAATGAACGTCCTGCTTTTTTTAAAACTTAACCAGTGTTAGGCAGACGTAAATGGAAGGAGAGAGGTTGGAAGGTGTGGTGGTTCAGGTAGAGTAGAGTGTGGTATGTGCTGTTCGTTGTGGGCAGTGGTCGATAACATCGGAAAAGCTCTGAGAACGGGGTGATGAGACCCAAGGGTGAGCGGAATAGAAGTCCCGACGAACTTTTAGATGCAGTTTCTTGTGTAGGCTACTGAGAGGTATTTTTCCCCCCGCCGAATCCATATAAACTGAGAAAACGCTGTAAAGGAATGTTTTTAGAAACGTTTAGATTCCTTTGGTGGACGCTTGAAAACACATCAGTATTCACGGAATTAGGCGGACTTGGGTTTCCCTGCAGTAGTAGATCGACATGCATTAGAGTGGGTGGGGGTAGGCAACTAGTAAAAGAGTGTCTTTTCGAATTTCGCTGTAGTGAGGCCAATCTAGTTAGTAGTGTTGGGCTGTTTCTTGTTCACAGCCGCATGAACAAGACGGATTATCAGTCAGGTGTCTGTTGAACAGATCCCAGTTTAGGTTACTCATTCCCAATCTCAATCTACAGTCGGTAATCTGGGCACTTCGATCTCCAACATAATAGTAAGCAGGAACTAAATACTGGGATAAGTTTATGAAACGCTTAAATTCTGATATTGATTGAGTTGTATGGGGCATCCGGAGGAAGGGAATTCCAGTCAGCTGTTGTTTGTGGTATAAATGAATTCTTAAAAATCTCAGTTTTGGCAGGGGAATACATCTTTCATATGGTCTGCGCCTGCTGTAGGGATTGTAAGAAGAGACCAGTGGTGGGAGGATTTCTTGCAGGTATTTCAGACAAAAAGTTTTTTTAGCGCCCTACCATGTCTCAGTGACTTATTGTAATTGACTTCATAAATCTTCAAAAAGTAAATACTGGTCACAGTAGACCATAATAGTAGCTGGTTAACCTACCGGACAAATTGGTCATTTCTCATTGGTCAACAAGTATAAATAGAAGAGGTCAAACAATGGTCTCCACTAAGACCTCAACGCAAGCGACCAATCTTAACCTTTGCCTTTGAGGGACGCTTCCAGACCAGGACCATGAAATCCATAGCACTTCTCGCACTTCTTGCTCTCGGTAGGTACCAAACTCACCTATTTCCTCCTTGCTTTGCGGGCTGCTGGGAATTTTTTTTTTTACCACAATAGGAGACGTTAATTTTTTTACGAATATTTGTCAGAGGAGAAAAAAGAGAATAGCACTTAACATTCTAACATTATTTAATTTAAAAATTGCCTTCTGCATAAATAAGTTGTTTTCCTAACCATTTGTTTGTTTACTTAATTCGTCGTCGGCAACGGGTATTGCTGTAGTATAAAGCTTCACTTGGTGTTGTTTTGTTGTTGTTTTTTGTTTGCGCGCGGTACAGAGATAAAGAGCAAATTAGACGTAATAAAGTTATATCAATCTATAGGTTTCAGTCAGTTTGTACACAATAAATAAATAATAAATAATAAAATGTGGATTTTTAACGCGCGAGAACACATTTCATGCACACTTCGCGCGGATGATGGACACAGACACGCTAGTGAAAACATACACAGTAGAAAAAGTGTCTCAAACTGAAAATTGAAAACACATGTAAATACTTTGTATAAATCTCATCCGTTTAACAGGGAATCGTTTGTTCTTGCTGCTAAATACTTCATATTTTTATTTTTTGAATTTTTTCAGTGATGCAATGCAAAAAAAGATGTTGATGAAGACAGAAAAATGTAGACGAGAATCCGAGTGTACAATAGGGACGGAAGAGTGACTGAATAATTATCTCTTTGGACGTACTTTTATTAAAGTGCAAAGCAGTGTTATGCCACTTGTTGCTATTATTCATCTACTTTTTCTTGGTCGTTTAGAGTAGATCTCTCGCATAATCTCTATTATTTCTTCATATACTTCAGCTGATTTTGCTGTTGTACCAAATAAATAAAATCGTCAATAAGAATTTGTGTCTTAAATACTTAGTTAAATACTTATTTCTGCATTTTCGTTCCGCTTATAATTTCAAAAAATCTGGGACATCATATATAAGCATATAACATCGGGTTTTGTGTTGGACTCGACTCTTTATGTTTGAAAGTTAGCATTCAGACAGTACCAGGACAGAGTTTCAGGGAGAATCGCAGAGACTGTATGTGGAACATGACCCGTGCTAGAACATTCTGTTGCAGCCGTGAATGCAGGTTCCTACTGTCCCCCAGAGCCCAGCCAGGGCATCGACTGCTTTGAAACTGCTCCCGGCAGGCTCTTCTGCATGACTGACGGCACTCTGGTCTGTGGAAGATGCGGAGTTCTGGAGGCTTACTGCTTGTAAGTTGTAATGTTCCTGGTAAATCAATAGACCAAAAGATCTCCACTAAGACTGGAAGCTTGCGCGTGCAACAACCCAAACGCTTAAACACGTAAACAGCTTGTACTTCATTTTCACTCTCTCCCTCTCTACCCAACTTTCTCCACCAGCACGCTTTCTAGTTACTAAATCATTTGTACGCCTCAGCGTGCCCGCACGCACAAGGGGGGGGGGGAGTGCAGGAAGAAAGGAAGAATTCAGGAATGGATACAGCAGAACGTCTTCCTCGCACCTCTCCCGTCTCCACTCTGTTGTTCTCTCATTCTTCTCTACGTCATCACTTTCCTGACATCTTTCTCTGTGTGTGATTGGGGGAGGGGGCGGGTACGTTGGTGGGTGCGTGTTTGAGAGAGACAGAGTGCATGTGTGCGTGTGTGTGTTTAAGACTGTTATATAGCACATAATTTAAGCCATGTTTGACTTCAGCCAGCGTTTCTTCTCCCACCCAACAGGCCATTGTACAGCGGGAAGGTGGTTTTGTTATCCAAGGATCCAAAATCTGCAGCAATTCCCCAGTTCCTATCTGTTGATATGTCCCAGCCTTTCAGTCCCAGAAAAGTGCGGGACTGATCTCTTGTCCCGAGGCGTCCTGACCCACTCCACAGTTATCCTCCTGCTTCCCTTCAACAGATAACCAACAAGAAAACTTGGTTTTGCCTTTTCTTCTGTTGCATGCATAATGTTAATAAAACACTGTAGACTAGCGAAACCATTTCTTTCTTGTTCTTTTTAGAGAGAGAACTTGTGACGTTAAAGTTACTGTTAGTTTCACCTCCATCTTAACGTGACACACATTTACCATAAAGATAAAGCAACAAAACGTGATAATTACATAGAAATACGAGAAAATGACAATTTGTCTTGTTAAAAAGGCGGTGAGACCAACAAAACAAAATCATCATCATCTGTGCCAAATTTTCATCCACCAGTAACATATGTGGACCATCAGATAATTCAGAAAGGGATAATGTAGGAAGGCTTTATATCCTGCTTCAAGACACAAGACTTTCATGTAATACTTTTATCTGAGAAAAGATTGTTATTATCACCGAATCTTAACAATTGTTGTTTTAAGGCAAAATTCCAAAATTTCTTTCCAGGTTAATACGATAACCATCTGAATTGTCTTCTCTTCCCTCACATTTTTTAATTTCCCAATTCTGTTAAGGACTAAGCTCTGTATAACAGCACGTCGTGGTCAGGGTTCACCAGTGTTCAGTGCTGAGCGGTTGACCAATCAGAAAACGCCACGATAGTCTTAAATTGAAAGCAGTGTGTTCAGGTACATCCTGCCTGTGTAATGGCTGACCAAAGATAAACTTCTCTGGGCAGACCTTAGTCAAGGTAAAACAATGTTCTGTGCCTGCGCCTGAGATAAGCTAAAATTAAACTTGAAGGAGAAATGAGACTTGCATCCTTAACAGTGACATAAAGCACAACAATATTCAACTACAGTTTTGGACATACAGGTACGTTGCGCAAGGATGTTATAAGTATTTAGACAAAATATAAAATATATGTATAGTACACACTAAATACCTATAATTGTGTTTATTGTAGTGGTGCCAGAAACGGTATAACTACCCTGCTTTTCCTGCGGGTGTTTTATAGTTTTGCTTATCCGTGGTGTAGGCAACACAGGTCTGTTTCTCTTCTGATGCTAGTGTACACAGTGATGACGTCAGCACTACTGATGCCGTCTCGGATCTCAGATGATGCTGCACTTAAAATCACTCTATTTCACGGTCCCGCTGCAAGAAATGGAAAGTTTAAAATTAGAACAAACGGACAAAACACACGAGCAGCATTAGAACTGGTCTGGTCGAGGATGTGGATCGAGCTGACTGCACACCTGGGTGCAGGGACTGGTTTCGATAGAAATGTAAGCAAATTAACTTTGCGACTAGGCTGTCCACGATCAATCCAGCATGTAAGCCGATGTCGGTTTATTGTCTTCAACTGTCCGCGCCCTGATAGAAAACCGATAATTTTAGACCATCGGCCGACATCACTGACTACAGGTCTGTATATTGAAACAACCACGTTTCTGTGAATGGAAAAGTTAGATTAACACGAGCCGATTAGTTTGTGACGAGCACAGTAGGAGAAAATAGTGGCCGTGTTGGACAATTGAAGTTTGGAGACTTACTTGGGACTTCGTGGAGAAGACAAGATGGATCCGGAAGACGTGCGGGTTGAGTTACTTCGCGTCAGCTTCTTTGGCGTTGCCAGGGACGGTACAGGCACTGGACGGACACCAGGGGTCATTCAGTACACACGTCACACACAGAGAGTCATTCGAGAGATGTTGATAATGACAATGATGGCGGTGGCTGTGATAACGTCGGAAAGTTCCTACAACAAACGTAGCTGGAATTTGGAAGGCATGTCCTTTAAATAAACAAACCTTTGTCGTCCGTTTTGAAGACCCGCTTGCCAGAGCACACAACCATTCTGTTCATCAGAGCCTCCACCGTCACCTCGTACAAAGAATCTCGCTCCAAGTGATCCAGACGACACGACGTCATCTCGCCTGCCAGCGTCAGCTTGGTGGGGGTTGAGGTGGCAGTGGCGGTGGGGCTGGCGTTCTGCTGGACCTTCCACTGGCGAGGGTCATCGCAGTCTTTGTTCTTGACCAGAACCTGCGCGACGCACAGCACCATCCATCGACTCTCCCAAGTCTCCAAGACTAGCTGCGCTACGTACACCTCAGTATTTTAACCTTCACTACGCTAGGTACATACATCTAAGTGTCTGTCTGCTCCAGGTCAATGAACAGAAGAGAAACCCCTACAACAGCAGTAGCTGTAATAAGTAAATAATTCTTTGAAATGGGATACACCGAAAGTGTAGGCGGGAGACGCAAGAAATTCACCGAATTGCCACGAAGCAAAGATGGACGCGCTTAAAATCTTTAAACTGACGGCTGCAAATTACCCAAGTTTCTGTAGCTTACATGAACTGGGGGTGACGAAAGCAAGACATTGATCACCGATTTAGCTAAATACTCTTCTACCTGCCCAAGACGGACACCGTTAAAATCAGATGTCTCTGAGGTGAGTTACCCCAAATTCTTATTCACACAGCCCATAAAAAGATTACCTATACCAGAAAGCTATCCTTAAACCTACTGAGCTGTGATTATCCCAAACCCATCTGACATGGATGAGGTCTACTGCTACAGTACCTTTCTGAAGGTGACGCGGTACTCGGAAACTTTCTTGGTGCCAGACATGCGAGGAGCGGTCCACTCCACGATATAGCTGTCAGGATCTGGACTGACGCAGCCTGACGTGATCTGAAGGCCTGGGCATGTTAGCAAGACGAAAAACAGAAAATCGGTCATTCTGAAACATGCATGTGTAACAGTCTATAACTGAGGCACATACGCGCACGGAATTGTGGATATATACCCGCTATCAATGTACACAAATACATATACCCAGATCTACCTGCACACGATCATTTGTATATCACTTGGTTTTCTAGCTTTATGCCCAAAGAAAATGCGGCGGCAGAGATCTAAAAGAAAGAGCCACGCTTCTTAAATGGAAAAATGTGCGTCCTAGTTTACATACACACGCGCCTACATGCACACGCTCGCGAGCGCTTGACCATGTTCGGCAAACTAGGTGCCACATTCGTCCCATAATAAAGGCCTTTACAGCATACTCAAGAATAGAAAATTACACAAAAAATATTGGCTTAATTATTGCAGAAGGCTGTGAAAGAGCCGTTAGAGCAAAGTGAAAACGTGATGCTGAGGATCAGACAGACTGGGAAGAGAAATTCTGAGGCCAACCTTCGAAAATAGCTTGAAGTTCGTTGGTCATCAAAGAATCTTCCATCATTCTCTGCTGTACGGTTGCACCTGAATATTTTCCTCCCAGAAACAAGTGAGGCAGAGGCGAGGGTAGCCCCAGACCAACAAATGTGTAGAAGAACTGCCAGAGAGCAGGGTGAAACGTGGACAGATTAACCCCTTCCTCCGCAAGTCTCCTGAGGCCCAGACAGTTGTCATTGGATTCGTTGGTGCAGACGTCTGCTGAGCAGGCGTGCCCTCGCTGTGCGCATGACGGCCGGCGTATCCGGTGAAGGGAGACAAACGCGATCAACAGGTCGAGTTTCACTTTTTTCTCTTTGGCTAGACTTGCTGCCTGTGATACATCCAAGGTTTACTGGCGCGTGGTCCGAGTTAAAGAAGCCAGCTACACAACAGAACTTACAGTCGTGCAACCAACATATACGCACACAAGCACGCACAGGGAGAGGAGTAAAACGTGCTTGACGCATTCATCCTCTCAACAGCACTACTAGTGTAATTGTTGTTTTTTCTCAAACAACAGTGTCTTGCTTTCCAAGATTTATTCTTGATATACTGCTCAAAAGAATTGAAAGACGAGTACAAACTGAAGGCGCTACGCAATGCCAAAACACAAACCGGAAGTCACAATAAAGCTGAAGTGTATCTTAGTCATTAATGTCACGACCAAAATAGATTTAATGCGATATTTTCATTGCAACAGTAGAATTCCAGGCCACGAAGGACACAGCGCAGGTGTACAAAAGTCAGAGAAGAAGCAGTAAATAATAATCTGTCACAAACATGTGTGCCCTCCACTGGCCTGCATCCAAGCATGCCAGCCATTATCGTGTGAACTGAGCTAATGTCCCGACTTATTTGCAGGATCGCTCGCCGCTCCCGCTGAAGCAAAACGAAATGAGCACCTGGTTAGGGTCAGCTGGCAGTGGGTGGTTTGGCCGCAGACGACGGCCCAGCACATCCCACAGGTGCTTGTTCGAATTAAGGTCTGGTGAATTTGCTGGCAGTCAAAGCGAGTCACATGCCGCTTCTGCAGAAAGGTGGTGACGACCCAAGTCCTGTGTGGTCTGGCATCGTCATCATGGAGAAATGGCACCTGGTCCCATTGCCTGCAGCTGTGGAAGTAGGAGGGTCTGCAGAATGTCCTCCCTGTAGACCACGTAGGTCATGTCCCTTTCTCCTCAAACCACGATGGACCCACCACCAAGCGGTTCACCCTCCCTCACAGTGGCATCATGATAACGCTCACCCTGTCGCCTCGAGACGCGGATTTTGCCATCATGAAACGATCTGGCAAACCAGGACTCGTACTCGAACTCTGCCCACTACTGATCAAAGTCCCCAAACCAGATGCAGATGACGCAAGGCCCAGGCCAGCTGAGCAGCGCAATGAGCTGGCGTCAGGACAGGTCACAACACGGGACGCCTGACACACAGTGTAGCCTCGCGCAGCAGCCTGTTCCTAATCGTTTGGTCGCTGACGTTGATATTGCTGGCTGATCTCAGCTGTCCCCCGAGTATGTGATCTCAGCTGTCCCCCGAGTATGTTGGCGTTGGCTGTTCTGTCCCTAAAACCTGACAAGACGACAAACCTGTCATCATCTTTCGACACTGATCGTGGGATCGCCTGCACTCGCTGACACTTCCTGTCTGGTTGTTGTTGTTGTTGTTTTAGACGTTCAGTTTTGCTTTGTCGCCTGCACACTTTTGACTCGCATAGAATATCCTGCGTCTTGGGTGCACCTTGCGCTCCCCCGGAGTCCCCCCTTTGGTGCGCACAAACGCGCCAGCACTGATTCCCACCCACACTGACGTTCACTGTCATGGCACAACCAAGATGCATCCATGTGTATCGGTTGTTGTGCTCTTGCAAACTAAACAGTCCCGTGACCTGCCTGTAGAGGTGCCGGTGGTCTTTCAATTCTTTTGACATGTATATTATAATCTTTCATTTGTCTTAAACAGTTTCACACGGCAATAACATCAAATGTATTAACTAGAAGCAACTGAAAACCTCTAGCAACGATGGTGGCTATTTCGGTGTGTGTGAACAGCGGCACCACTACCCACCTTGAGGATTTCTGCCGCACAGTCGCTGCAGGGACTGACGTTCTGAAGAATGGTGACTGCCAACGTCGTTTTCTTGGTAGCCACGCGCACCTGAGAGGACACGGACGGCTTCTTATGTTTCGTGAAAGGTCAGACAATATCGAGAGTCAGTGTCTGGGAGTCACAGAGCTAACTTAATACTCGTATGTTTTACGACCAGTAACAGGATCATGAACAGCTTACCTCCCTCCCTCGGAAAATCGTTGGTTCGCCCCTGCTATGAGACCTTGTATGCGATTGCAAGTCACCAATTAGATGCCTCATACGATTACTTCTCACCAATGTCGTGTGTTGTCACCTGTGTCATAATCTCGGCACTCACCTGTGTTACGATGTCACCACTGCCCCGTCTCGGGGTGTTATCCTACGTGTGACGTCCACAGTCACATGCACTGCATAGTCACCACTCACCTCCATGGTGCCAGCACTAATGTTTGCGACTTTCTGTCGTGGCGTGACCATTCATTCTGATGCGTGTCATGATGTCACAACTTACCCTTGTTATGCAGTTGACTTTCACCTGTATCACTCCAGCATTCAAAATTATGTGTCACGATGACGTGAGTTACGCGTCACTCATGCCATATCACCACTCACTGATGTCATGTTATCTGTGCCGTGATCTCGTCATCACACATATCACGACGCCACTACTCACCTTTGCCATGATGTCATCATTCACCTATGTTGCGATGACACTCACCTGTCATAATGCGTGTCATCTTGTACTCACCTGTGTCATGATGTCATCGTTCACCTGTGCCATGATGATAAACTCCCCTGTGTCTTGATATCATCATTCACCTATGTTGTGATGACACTCACCTCTCATAATGCGTGTCATGTTGTACTCACTTGTGTCATGATGTCTCGCGCGACGGCCACTAACGGATGCTGGCGGGACGATGCCTCGCGACGCGTCCAAGGGAAATTACTCGTCTCGTCTCTCAGTGAATGCCAGTAGAGCACTGTGACGTCCGACTGTCCGCCAGTGTCTGCTGGGTGAAGGTGAGTTGTCCAAAACAGGTGAAAGTCTTCCCTCGCCATCGCTTACAGCTCTAGGTGCTTTTGTGAGTCCGCTTCTGAAATCTTTCATTAGAAAAAAGCTTGCGACAAAGCCGTTGACCGGGCATTTACAACAGCCATGCAATGGGCAATGGCTACCGAAAACCACTTTGAGTGTTTGATTATCTCGTGTTTATCAGATAAAATGCCATAGAAGCGTGGTGGAACACAAATTCGCTGTCGATTTGATGATAAATGATAAAGGCATCAGTGGAGGTGCACTTGCAAGTCGGTGGTTGGCTCTTGATATTGGGAAGAGAAAATTCTCTCTTCCCGCTTCCGCATATAGGCATTCATGGATATAAGCACACGTGCACAGACAGAAAGAAAATTCGAATGTACGCATCACGCATTCGAATGTACTCAAACATTTTTTGACGATCACGACTTGATGTAGACTGAGAACTTGCCACTTGCTAGCGTTCTGCAGAGGACCCCAGGGAGTGCGGGGGGGGG
>SMGT01010074.1:1076461-1088044 GCA_004794575.1 Lanistes nyassanus | reverse complement strand
GGGGGGGGGGGGGGGGGGGGGGGGGGGGGCGCAATACAAGGAAACACAAACACTAGCTTGCCGAGTCAAGGAAACACAAACACTAGCTTGCCGAGACAAGGAAACGCAAACACTAGCTTTCCGAGACAAGAAAACACAAACATTAGCTTGCCTGCAAGATCAGACGTAAGAGAAACAAGGAGCTGTTCACACTAACATCACTAGCCTGCGCACCAAACGAGACGCAGGGAAGAGCGAAGAGGACATCCCCCCTCCCCGGAAAATGTAATTGATATATCCGCAGAATCTCTTCAAATATGCAGAACAGAGACAATGCTTACTGTACCCGGTTGGCGTCCCCACCCCCCATATCGCTTCTACACGTTCCTGTGGGTTATCTGCTGTTGTCACTATTGATAACTGAAGATTCTCTTCATGACAAAGTGTTATCATTGAAAAGCTTGAATGAGGTCAATGTGTACGCCCAGTTTAAAGCAAGCTTCTCTTTCCAGATTCAGATTTTATTCTCTGGCCCTGATGGTGGTGGTGGTGGGGGGGGGGGTTTCATTCAGAAAAAGTTCAAATATACAAAAAAATGTCACATCACGACAGCAGTAGAGTATACATCTCTAGATCAACACACAGAGTCATATACAGTTTACTATATAAGCCCTTACATGCACACCTATATACATATCAACATACCTACTAAAAGTTATCGTGGAAAATTTTGATATACTACAATTTTAATAAGTAAGATTTTATTACAAGTAGACGTGAGCTGATGGAATATATATGGATTTGAGTGTTTTCTGTAATGTTTTGACAACCGGTTATTGCAGACAGTGAGAAATATATCACAGGTTAAAAAAAAGTAATAGAACTCGTCCTCTATATCCTCAGCGGCAGGTTTTATCTTCCCTGGGCGATGGTGAATTCTATATTTCTGAACTGGAAGATTAATATTAAGAGTTCGAAATTTGATTAGTGGTATGTAGTGGGCATGAGGAAGTATCTTAAGTATGGCTCAAACCTAAATAACGTCTTAAACATTCTAGTTTTTATACATGTCTTTTTTATCTATTGTTTCAAACCAGTTTTGGATAGATTAGTCTTGTTTTCCTCTCTCAGCTTTTGCCTTAACTCATTCTAGATTACAGGTAAGATTGGTCTGGTTGATTCAAATTCCACGAAGCGGTTGGTTTGACTGAATGAATAAATTTCGATTTGAAATTGATATGCCCGGTCACTTTCTTTCGACCCTCTCTTTGGTACGTGTTTATGTACGCTAAGCTACTTTGGTCGCATGCGTCTGCATATGGTTACTTTGAGCGTTTCAAGTACCTCTTGTATTGGCTTTTTCATTTAAGGGTAAGCCCGTGCACATTGGTAGACAGTTTGCAGCAATTAGCTGGACTGATTAGTTTGAACCAAAAGCACAACATTCTGGTTTTGGCTTGGATGCTAATAGGGAATTGACCATGAAGTTTGCAGGTCATAATCCTTAGCCACTCCTGGATTCGAACGAGCAACCTTCCACATGCAGACCTATACAGGCCTCATAACGAGTTAGAGATGATGATCAAGCTAAGGGTACTGGGACAGAAGTAAAGCGGATGGTTTTTGTTGATTAACGTCCCGCTGCAGACTAGGACGATGTTGCTTAGACAAGTTTACTTGCCGCCACACTGGAACTGCTGTCACAACACAGGCTTCAGTCCCACCCAGTCACATACTGACACCTGGCCAACCAGTCCTAGTACTGTTCCCTATAGTGCCAGGCGTCTGGCAAGGCAGCTACTAGATTGCTAGTTTTTAAGCTTTTAAGTCTCAGGTATGACGGCCGGGGCGCGAACCATTGACCTCCCGCCTGGGAAGCGGACGCCTTAACCACTAATGATCTAGGTGGAGGAAGTAAGTGGGAGGAAATTGGAGTACCTGAACAAAAAAACCCGACGCCTGGTGCCACATGCGGAAAAAGTACGTGCGCCAGACACGAGATGCGAACCCAAAAAGATCCAATAAACAGATGTGTTACGCGCAGAGAAGAACTCGGGATCCGAAGCCACCACTAACGACCCTCGTTCTTTTTATGGCGAGCGTGTGTTAGCTGATTTCCTATTCCCCCCTCCTCTTCCCCCTCCATCCCCGCCCCCCCCACACCGCGCGGAAATATAATTAGTATCATACGCTTTTATTTATATGTTCTCATAGTCTCTATAAGTTTTGCCAGGTTAACACAGAATCGATTAACTCGGCGGCGACAGACACACGGTTATTGGCACGACTAGCTGCAGGTAACAGTTGTCAAGTCACTTGCTCATCGTTGCTGGTCTGTTGACGTACGTACAATACATATACTCAGGCACGCTTGTCCGCACTTTTCGCATCACGCGCACACACAGCACACAGCACGCACATATGCACACCCACACCCACTCACAGGCTTATTATACGTAGACATACCTGCACATATACGCGCTAGCAACTCAAAAAAATATTATCACAAGATATATAATAGCCAGCCACTGAGATTTTCACTTGTGTTTTGTGTTTTATCTGCACTGGCAGTCAGAACGATCGACCGTCCAGCTCAGTGGAAATACTATTTGTCAGCAAATACACGTGTCGCGCACTTTTTGTTTTGCTCCCATCATTCATCACTCTTGCAAATAATTTACAGAACATTGACTTACCTCACAGAACTCAGAAATATGACGCGTCGATGTGGCCACATCAGTCCTAAACGTCGATCGTAATCCTTTGCGAGAATCTCGGCACAACGGCAAAATAAACACACACACACAAAAAAAAACTCCTACCGACATTCTCACGAAGAGGACACGCGCATTATCCCGGATCTCACCCCCTGCGCAGAAGAACGAAAGATGATGGGGGCAGTCAGGAATTAACGTACTGATCGCTTGGTCGCCTGGACGCATTATATCTGTTTACGCCGGTATGTCTCGTGAGTCACACACAAGGTGGACCGAGTGACCTGCTGCCAGTTAATCTTCTTTCATCAAAGTGATATCCGACTTCCCCACCTTTACAGCTTACATTCTGTTAAACCTTTCATATTTAAGATGTATCACTTAAGATCTACATGACAATATCTTAATTTCTCTTTCTTCTTTCGTGTTGGGCAGGGGGCGAGGAAGGGTGCGAACTAGTCGCCTGAAAAGAAAGTTGTCTTTCGTCGAGGCCCTGATGAGCTGCGTACGTAGCTTAATGCAAGTGCACAATATATAACTCAGCGGCGAAAGATGTTTATAGAACTGCTGGGGCATAAGATCACATGATCGAAGACCCGACGCTTTATCAGGCGCGACGGTTTTCCCAACAGTTCATGCATGACGAATGAGGCAAGTTTGTGTTGCAAGGGGACGCAGCATCCTCCCCAGGCCATTGCTATAAAACGACGTTGAGTACGAAAAGAGGTGCATGACCCCAGCTCGGCGTTGGGGTCTTAAACACAGAACACGTTGGGAATCGGAGAGGTGCGAAATCACCGCGAGGTGGAAGCACTTTCCCTCCCAAATCAACAACAACAACAACAGCGGAATCGGAGAGGAAGTTGGTGTATGTGGGCATTGTAACTCCTTGATCCTTATGATCTCTCTCACACACACACTCACATCTGACCTTCCGTGTTGGCAGGTGCTTGATCTTTTCGCGCGCGCCTGTGGGCGTTGTATGTGTGTGGATATATATTTGCGTGTGCCTTTGCGCGAGTGCTGGCGTGTTATGTTAGTTTGTCAACTCTGACACCAGCTCTGGATGATAAAATAGGAGAGCAAGAATTCCAGCGATCGTACACCAACATAACTACACTGTATGTTGCGTCTTTTCTTCAAGAACTTAATTATCGAAGACGTCAGCAAAGGCTACGTGTATTCGTACACGTGTGCGTGGGTGCGTGTTTACGTGCGTTCGCGCGCGTCCACACTTACAGTGGAAAGTGGTGAACTAAATGTGCTGTGGAGGCCGTAAGGAACATTACTCAATCTTGTCATGCGTAGGTGAACCATTTTATGTCCAGACATACAAGCATTTGTGTCCGGCCAAGTATTTTCCTACTTACATTCGTGTTGTTTTGCGTCGATTTTACCTGTCATTTTTAGCTTGGCACAGTTTCTCGCATGTAACCAAGGCGCATGCATTTAGCGATTGTTCATATCAAAGTTTTTCTTGCAACCCAATGTCAGGGAACCATGCAGTCATTTGTATTCTGTATCAATAGTTTTTTAAACATCCCCTTACAAACATCCACTGCCACCAACAGCAGACCAGCTTGCATGGTAGTCTAGCGGTTAATAAGGCGGGAGGCCGATGGCTTTACTCTAACACGACCGCCCTGACGTGCACCTACAGTTCGCGGCGGTACGTTAAGCAACAAACACCCAACCCGCCACTAACTGCCATTTACCACCGTTCCTACACACAAAATCTCATATCTGACATCCAAACAAGGAGAATTTCTGTTATCGTTCCACAAATACTTTATTATCACCAACTTGGACAAGAACCAAAACAGTGCACTAAGTGTTGACACAAATGTATATTTCATGCTGAAAATGCGATCCGTCTGATGTGACCTTATCTGCTAAACTCGAAAGTTTGTGAGGAAATAGCCACCATTACTACCTTAAAATCTTGCATCACAATTAGATGCTACACACGTTTTTTGACAACAAAATTATAGGAGCTATTGTAAAGATGCTTATAAGCACAGTGGTGTAAAGTACTAAGACTGTATTAATATTGCATTTCCCAACAAAAACCTCTGAAAATAATTTGAGCTAATTTAATTTACATGGCCACATTATAACCCTTCCAATGTCTTAAGTTTCAAAAAATTTCTTGGATGATACTAAAGAGTGAGAAGTATATACAAGCAGATATCCACCTCCTATTTAGAAGTGATTCCACAGATGCAAATGTTTTGTGTTGTGTCTATATCAGAAGAACAAAAGGGAATCATACTTTGAACTACCCTACCATGAGACATGACTGATTATTATTCGGCCTTCCATATATGCAGCCTGTGACACACTCCTGCAGCAGCCCAGGCCTGACAGAGATAACCTTCACGTGATGACTGCATTTATGTACATGCATAAGCATTATGCTATGAAACAAACACAAATCTTCAATACATAAACAATTCTTTAAAAAAACAGATTATAACAGGAATGAAATTTATACTGCCACTGCTATGTATATGGTAAATAAAATTTGCTGGATTTCTGATGATTTAAAAACTTGCTGGAATTCATAGGGAATGTCTAAAGTGGAATGCTAAAAAAAATATATAAAGCTCCAAAGATTATCTGAGGATCATTAATGAAAAACAGAAACTCATCTTCATCCTGACAGCACTCATAAGTATTGCACTTCATCGTAATGGCAAAAGGACGATCGTCCTCTGTCCTCTAAATAACACTGCTGATGATGTAGACAGCATCAAGGTGATCATATAAATTGTGTGGCAATAAGCTTCACAGTGTCCAACATCTTCCTCCCACCAAACGTGTAACCACTCTTCAAATTAGCTCTGGTGTCCTCGGTGACACACTTCTAAGAGAACTACAAGCTGAACACTCGCTGCAGCTTTTTACAGTCTGAGCATAAGCACTGAACTTTTGGCTTTGTTCTTCTGTTCATACCTCTACAGACGAGGAGGCAGAGTGAAGGTGCAAGCTGCCTCCACATTCTCATGGAAGTATCTACTAAACTCCTTCAAAGATCTTCATGAAAACCTGCTAAATACACGTTTCCAGCTGTTTCGTTCAAGATCTTCAGACTCACTGCCAACCCACCTGGCTGGGCTTGATGACCTAGATCTTTGAAAGCAAGATTTTGAAACAGGATAAAGACTGCTGTAAAAGTTTAAAGATTGGTAGCATATGCAACATCAAATTGTTAAAATGGGCTGTACTGATTCTAAAATGAGTTAGGGTATAAAATGGCTGTTAGGATGTTACCCCAAAACTCTTTTCACATTTTCATCTAGGGTACCTGGAAAAAAAATGAAAACGCAAGCAGCAGCCTCCCCCTTTACACCCAAATGCTAAAAAAAAATCTGTCACTATGTACATAACTTTAACTGGTGCTTGTTATGCACTATATCACAGCTAGCATTACCAGACCATAAGAACAGCATGTGGCTTACACACAAAAATGCAAATATGTTGGTTGCACAGAAACAGATGACAGTGATGCCATGGCTCCTACCACAGAGGTCAAAGGTCAACTTTACAACAGAAGGTAGAGGAGCAGGAAAGAGGCTGAACTTAGAGATGGTGGTGGGGGAGGGAGATGGGATGGGGGTGGTAGGGGAGTGTGGGGGTGGGGAGAAACAACAGGACAGATATATACACTGCACAAGCCTTGGGAACAAAATTCAAACCAAAAATTGTCTTTTGGTTTTAGATGCAAGTCCCATTTTCAATCAGGAAGGGCATAGTTCCCATTTTGGGGGAATACCCCACAACCACCAATGATAAAAGGCCTTAACAATGAAGAGGCCTTTCCCACTTATTTAAAAGTCTACATTTCTAATATGTAAAATTAGGTTTCAGTAATGCTCATCATCTTACCAAATGCCAAGAAAGCTAAATTTCTGAAGTCTCTATGAAGACTGAGCGATCCTTTGTTAGCCAATTCGGTGATACTATTCCTGGTGAGATGGGAGGGGGCCATCAGTGACCCGCACAAACACAAAAAGAAAGAAAAAGTAAAATTTTCTGTCAATTTTGGGGACCACAATACAGAGGGCTTGTCAATAAAACTGACACAACCCCTTTGAGATTTCAGACAGCATATCATAATCATGGAAAATGCAATGTATGGAAAGTGGACAGCCACAGAAACCGAGATTATCCTCCTCCACATGAAATAAACATAGCTCTTTTGCCTTCAGTGATCATGGAAACATCTGATGATTTAAAGAAATAAACAATGTTTTAAATGTTTTTAAAGCGTTTAGTAGAGCTTTTCTCTTGCCAAGGGTCACCTTCTTTAGCCTTTCTCCTAAGGTGCATATGCCCTAGATTCAGTCCACCTTTCTCCTTAACTGCACGTATTCTGAATTCAGTGTATCAGTAAAAAGCAATATTCTGCTTGGCTTCATGTCACTTCCTTCTCATCACCATATGATTCTCATTTTTTCTCTCCTATAATGATCCTTCCCCCCTAAATTAAGTCTTAAAGTTCTGCAGCCATGCATGGAAATACAGACTGGACATAAAACATTAGCTGCAGTAATACATATATATATATATTTCACTTTGTTTCAGAATGAAATCTAAAAGGTAAAGTCACTGGAACTACATAATGAACTTTATAGTCTTCCTGATGACAAATCATTGACCAGCCATTAACAGCAGCTGCCACAATCGCACAAGAACAAAAAATATCATCAGTTAAAAAGAAAGCAAAAGAATATGATAAAAATCTAAGTAGTGACACAAAATTAGTTCATCACAGTGAACTTCTGACACAATGTCCTACATTTCTTTGTTCTGGAAAGCGTTTTCAACAGCACAAGGAAAAAATACCACTGTCTCTGGTCCACTGGATACCATGAATCTCTAGAAGCATGCTGTTCTCAGTTGGCACGATTCACAGTCTGATCAAGTTTCAAACTGACACATAAGAGCAAATGAATCCAAAACCCTCTGCTGATGTGTAAGAGCAAAGGGAAAACACAGGCCTGTGAATATTTTATAATATTGTGACACTTGTTCTGAAAGTTGTTCAGCACTGTAGAAATTGAGGGAAACGGTAGAAATCAAGCAAGCACAGATACAAATATGGAGGAAATGCAAGTGCATGCTCGGATTCACACATACACATGCAGACACACACACGCATGCAAGCACGCACACAGCATGCAGACAGAACCGATCAGGGGCAGGGGATGGTGAGGGAGGGACAGGAAGAATAAGCTAGTAATCAGTAAATGTTATTTTCACTTCCACCTAACAAAAAAAAAAACTAATACAACCTTCCAAAAGAGTTCAAGGAAGCCAGAAATTCGTACATCATTGTATATATTGCAATTAGTATGGCTTCTCAGTTAAAAACTGCTCTAATTAAAATATTATGGTTTTCTAAGGTCTGTACTTCACACCACAATAACAGACCAGTCCTGAGTGCCACCATAACATCACCACTCCATTCTAGTCTTTTTAATGCACATTTTCAAAGTCGAACACTTTTGATAAAGGGACTCTGAAGTCATATCTGCCATTTATTTCTCAGGACATAATTCTAAATAACCCACCAAGAACGTACCTGAAATAAATTCTCCTATCAAAATGGTTTTCTTACATGTACTGTAAATTGGCTTTCTTGCTGTGTCCTTCTCACACAGTGCAGTGACATCAGTAAGGTCCCCTTGCCAATGCCCAAAATGCTTATGGCCGGCCAACCAATGCTAACACTGCCAGCCGAGCTGATCAAGTGGTACATCCAGGACTGAAATGCAAACTACAAGAGCAGATGACACACCAAAATTTCAGTGCTTTAGTCTGTTGTTAGGGTGTGAAACAAAATAATTGAATCCATGTTTTAGCAGATGTGTTAACTCCGATCTGCCAGTTTCAGCAATAATTAGGGCATCAAATCTGTGCTCTTAGCTCTTCATCCCCCTCCCCCACCCTTTCGTCTGGTTGTTCTGGATTGCAGCATGCATACAGTTATAACTTTCCAAAAACCTCATTATGCTCGTCCTGCGGATAGCGAAGACAGACACGGAAGCACACTGAGGAAAAAAAAAGGCAGTTAAAACAAATCCATGCTTCCATTTCCCACATTCTGCATAAACCCCTGGATGCTCAGCCCTGGAAGTTTAAAGCCGGGGGGCCAACCAAACTCTGGCTTACATGAGCGATAGAATTAAAACGATTTTCTTCCTATGTAAACAGGACACTGTAGCACTCTAGTGGTAGCTGATGTTACAATCGCATGCCTCTTACCCTTGAAAGTTTGAAAGCCAAAACCTGTAACTTGGTAATGTTTTTCTTTTCTCCATCATTCCAGTGTATTTCAATGCTGGTTCAGTGGCCACTAGAATTTGGCAATGCCAGAAGAAAATTAGGCAAGAAAGTCAAATGTTATGTGGGAAATAAGTGTGTAATGATCTACATATACAGGAAAAAAAGTGTCCTTCCCCCTACTTACTATAAGATGAAAATCATCCTGTGATGAAAATCCTAATTTTTCCCCAACACAGAGTGGAAGTAAAATAATAAGTTTTATCTTCTTTTTCTTTGTTGTGATGGTAAGTAATTGCAGCCTCATCTGTACAAGCAGAGTCAACAGGTGTGGACTCTTTAGAACACAGCGACACCACTTGACAATAACTGTCTCCCATGTTGTAGGCATGCCAAGAGAAGGGAGGTAAGAAGGAGTCGCGGTGCTTAGTTCTTCTCGGGAACTTCCTGCAGCGTGTGCCACTGAGCGATAGGGCGCCGTGGGTTGGCCAACATGTCGCTCCAATGTCGCAGCTCTGTTCCTGTTGAGTTGCAGCCAAGCAGCACACGGCCAATTGGCTCCGAGGTTCCAATGCGGTCGTAGTCGACAACTGTGATGATCAGCGTCACTTTCTGTGAAGGGCAATGAAGATGAACCAATGAAGAATAGTCCAAGCTGCAGTTGCTTGCTTACTGCACAACTACATTACATCTACATTATGGATAAGTACATGCACTACACTCTCTGCAGAAAAGTTTCCGAAGGCTTCTGTAAATGCATAAACACAATTACAATAACAACAGTTTACCAGCAGAGATTCTGTTGTTTTTGGGGGGTTTTTTTGTCATAGCATTACATTTAAACACAAAGAGTTAGATGGTATGAAAGTGATTTAAAGAGGACTGACCAAGAAATCACAATGATGATAACACCTTTCATTTCCTAAATCATGAACAATTTCGTTATGTATTCCAATAATAGTATAGCACTTCTAAAATAAATTTTTTAAATATTCTAAATATTTTTTTATTCTTAGCATATTTATTATACAACTGAATGAAAGTCTATTCCAACGTTTGCGTATAAAAAGTATTGTTACAAAATTCCAACACAGTGCGAAAAAAATCAATAAAAACAGAATAAAAGATATGAAACAAAAGGTGAATATATAAACTTCATGTCCAGTACTACTACTCTCCAATGTTGTACTACGATCTCCAAATGTCATTTATCCTAAGTTAGAATTGACATGTTCCTGAATATTTGTAACAATATTATTGTAACAATTTTAATTTTGAAAATTGCTTTCATATTGATCAAACGTACAGGCTTGTTACTTTTACTACTGCTGATTGTAAATTGTATGTCAAGCATTAAATATATCTGCATGTGTCGTCAGCAAAAAATGTTCCCACTGTAAGACAGGGTCAATACTTGCATCCCTCAGCTGTTAAGGCAGACTGTGTGGTGTGCCAAGAGGTAGATGTGGCAGCAAATTTTATATGATGCTATACAGGGACTGATAGGTATTAGGGTTGATGCTGGGTAGTGCGCTAAGTTGATGTGGCACCAAATTTATATGATGCTATACAGGGACTGACAGGTATTAGGTTTGGCACTGGGTAGTGCACCAAGAATAAATGTGGCAGCAAATTTTATATGATGCTATACAGGGACTGACAGCTACTAGGGTCGGCACTGGGTAGTGCACCAAGAATAAATGTGGCAGGGACTGCTTATTTTGAAGAGAAAGTATTACTCTGCAGTATGGATCACCTTGATCTCAGCTAGTGTCTGGCTTTCTGCAAGCACGGATCTAAGTCCATGCTGCAAGTGACCCATATGTTACCAAAATGTGAATGTCAAAAATTAATTGCTGGTGCTGTTTACATACTCTCATAACCTTAGCACAGAACTTTTTAATGCTTGTGGTGCCATATCAGACCTTTTTTTCAAGCTCATTACACATAAGGACTGCTGGAACATACTGGAGATTTCCGCAATCTGTTGCTGCATGCCAGCAACAGCGTCATAATGTTATGGCTGCATTTTCAATTGCAATTTTTTCCCTTCCTAAGAAAGAAAAGACCCCTAATGGAAAGCTCATATTTAAAATTAATTTTTTCCTTTATGGAAGTGAAAGATTGCATTCATTCAGGATTAGTTTATCTGCTTGGATTAGCCATGGAATCTACTTCTTTAAGTGATGCATACATTCTCATTCTTAAATATAAAATGGAAGAAAAAAACAAGAAACATGACTGCCAAGGACCTAGTACTTGCATCAAAACATAGAAACCCACATTTTGAAGGGGAAAAAATCAACGATTTTTTTTAAATCTTGCATTTTGCCTTTGTAGAAAATAAAACCTAGACAATGAGTGCACAATCAGTCCACAGCTGGGCCCTTTCCACCTCCCGATGACGAAGTGTAAAGGTTGTTTGGGAAAGAGGCTGGTATCCCCACAAATGTATTAGGTGTGAAAGTGCAAGTAGATGGGCCGATGCAAGTAATTGGAACTTTCAAAGAAATTTTCCAGCTAAAATGATCTTTAGTTGCTTCATTCACTTAAAAACCAGCAACATAAGCTGCAAAAATGTACTTAAAAAATAAAGATTATA
>SMGT01010074.1:1057820-1076272 GCA_004794575.1 Lanistes nyassanus | reverse complement strand
TGTTAACGATCGCATTGTATGGTCATTATTATTAGCGACCGCTTTGTGTAACGCACTATGCGGTAGATTAGTGATGACGAAGCTGCGTGGTGCCGTCATATGTTTCCTCCCGGCAATATATGAAATGGGGATTAATGAAGTTGTAATGATTTATATTAAGAAATCTCATTGTTCAAACGTTGTGGTAAATATAATATAGATCAGGGTGGTTTGGGGATCATGTAGATTTTGGTTGTACTGTGCCCGTGTTGCGGCGCTAGACCGCCGCCATCTTGGCCACCACGTGGTCGCTTATGGGGTCTGTTCCCCCATAGTGTTTGGATATTCTTTTATAGCGTTTGCATCTAGTTGTAAAACTGTCACTTTGATGTTAGCTTTGTGTATTGTGGATTTTGCAACCTGAAAACTAATTTTCAGGTCGGTCTCTGTTGCAGGCCACGTTTTCGTCTTTTCTTTTCGTCTTTCCTTTTATCTTTCCTTTTCGTCTTTCTTTTGTTTCCTTTTCGTTTTTCCTTTACGTTTTCCTCTTTCGCCTTCCGCTATCTTTATCCTTACCCCGGGGTTTTAGATAGGAGAATAAAGGTTACATATTGTATTTATTGGTTTCTGTATTCTTTTAGTCAGCAAGGACAGAATCTCTGTGTGTGTGAAGCGCTAGCCTCTGCCCGAACCATAAATTCTTTTGTAATTCCAACGGCGCACACTGGTAAATTTGGTCTTTGCCCTTTGGGCCACGTGTGTGCCGGTTACAATAGAAACCCACATTTTGAAGGGGAAAAAATCAACGATTTTTTTTTAAATCTTGCATTTTGCCTTTGTAGAAAATAAAACCTAGACAATGAGTGCACAATCAGTCCACAGCTGTGCCCTTTCCACCTCCCGATGACGAAGTGTAAAGGTTGTTTGGGAAAGAGGCTGGTATCCCCACAAATGTATTAGGTGTGAAAGTGCAAGTAGATGGGCCGATGCAAGTAATTGGAACTTTCAAAGAAATTTTCCAGCTAAAATGATCTTTAGTTGCTTCATTCACTTAAAAACCAGCAACATAAGCTGCAAAAATGTACTTAAAAAATAAAGATTATATATTTTATCTGCATGTGGTAGTTAACTGCCATGTCACAAAGTGCCTTGCAATAAAATTCATATGACTAAGAGAAGTCTACTGGAAGACATGATAAATATACTTCAATCATTTGGTTGCAATGGCATAAATTATCACAAAATAGCAAAAAGCCACAGGTGGCAAAAAAGACAGCTGAAAGTTATGTGCAAGAAATGGCAAGTGCTTTTGAAAGAACAGACTTGTATGAAGATCATGTTGCAGGTCAGTTAGTGTGCTAGACACACACCTGCAAAGCACGGAGATAAACCTACAGAGTTTATTGTATGCTGTATGGACTCATGTCTATGGATGTGTTTGTCCAGAGAAAGTATTCTGCAGGAAATAAACAGTGAACAATTAAACGCTTCATTCATAAATCATTTAGCCCTCAGTGATCCTTGGTCATCAGGGATGGTAAATGTATTTTTAAAATCTTCTATTTTTGTGTTTCTATCCTTTGTCACTTGACCAATGCAAACTTGCTGACCGCAAACATAAATCCTGCACTTTCAATACATAACAACACATTTGCAAAGAAAATAGACAACACCTATAAAGGGTAAAAATGACAAAAACAAGCATGCACATACTTACCAAGTGTAGATTAAATGATACACTGGCTATTCTCAAAGTAGATGTTATACATTTGTACATGTGTCTACTACAAGCCTTCATTCCCTGCAGGCATTATCATTTGCTCCTCTATGCTAACCACCCTGCTAGCATGATCATGCACACCAAGCAAAAACATACATCCTCCCTTCAAACAACAACAAAAAAGACCAAAAAAAAAAGAAAAAGGAAATGCTTGAGTTATGAAGCAGTTACAGCTGCACACAGGAAGCATCTATTCCTTCACAAATTAAGCAGCACTGGAAACACAAGTTCACAAGAATCGTGAACTGGGAACTGGGTCAAATTTTTTCCTATCCTAATCATAGCTTCTCCCGAGTACATTAGTACAACCTTAAAACTATTTTCTTGCACTTAGAAAACCACGAGAAAACAAGTAACTTAAAATTTGTACTGTAACCTGACATCATTTAAACATCATTTTTGTAACCGACATAGAATCAAAACCCGTAAAAAGCATTGCTATAGGTGGATGGTGGGTGGTCTATGCACACAGAGAGAAGTACACAAAAAATTTGCGCAGTGTAGAGTCCGCCTGGACAATGCACACAGTGTGTATTGTCCATCCATAAAAAACATCCAGTGTAAAGTCGGGCCGAATAAAACAGTCAAAGCATAGTATCCTGGGGAAGACAGGACCAGGTTCCTGATGTAGCAGCAAGACCTAATGCAAGGAATCGTTCGTCTTATGATTCCCTTCCTGCTGAATGCCATGGCACTTGCCGTCTTGTCCAGCCCGACTGTGCACGCTGTGTGTTCTGTCTGCTGTGTTCTTATGTCTGTAAAGTTGGTAATGACTGTTTTAATCTCATTTAATGTTTATGAACCAGTGGTATACAATAAATTCTACACCACCTCCCTTAGGCTAAACTTATTTTTAAAACCTTCAATTTTCCCAAAGAAAATGTGCTATATGTTTTAAACATCCCCCTCCCCCGCCCGATCTGTTGCATTACAAGCACAGACAGACCGACAGGTGTCATAGGCAGGCACGGCATGTAGTCAGCCAGTTAAAGCCAAGCTCTGCACCCAGCACTGAGCTCAAAGCCTCCCACAGCAGACTTCTGACTACGCCAATAGCACAGCGCTATCTAACAACAGCTACTGTGGCCAACAAAACACACTCCTAATTGGCTTATGCTACATACTAACAATAAAGCACCATCTCCATGGAGTCATCAGCATGCAACAAGTGGACACAGATACGTGTGTGTGGTGGGGGATGGGAGGGGAGAGTAAAGTACCACCCTACAAATCCAATAAACAGACATTTTGACTGGTCTGTTATTAATCATACAGTGTAAAAGGTACTGAGAAAATCCCTACTGTAGCCTAAAAAGACTTTGCACTGTATATACTAAAACACCAGAACCATCACTCCCTCATCACTTGCTCATACACAATGCAAGCAACACGTGCCACATTGTGCATCTGAGGACATCCTTGGCTATTCTCTGAACAGCACACTATTCACTGCAAAGGACATGTTACTGCATACTCTGTTCCAGCTTATATTATTATAACTTTTACTTTTTAGATTCTGCATGTTTTTTTTAATAAAAATAAATCCAGATCTAAGGTACTGAATTTGCTTGCTAGGAACTCTGCAGCTCTGGTCTGGACCAACCAGGAGTTGCTATGTTTGTTATCTTTACTCTGCAACTAACCTACAATTACATCAACCCCTAATTCTTTTCTGTGGCCAACCTAGGGTAGCAGCAGCCTGTTTCTTTGTTGCCTTCCATCATTTTTTTCTGCTTCTTTATTCCCTGCCACTAAACTTGTCTGGTACTTTATTCCCTGCCATTAACTATGTCTGCTTCTTTTTCTCTGCCATTAACCCTGTCTGCTTCTTTATTCTCTCAAATCTGCACTTATATGTTTTTTTACTTGGTGCCATTCTATGATTGCTTCTTTATTACCCACTATCATCTGTTGAGTGATTAATTTTCAGTTCACAAGAATCTGTTCTATACTCTGTGACTGTCCTAAGATCAGCAGTAGTTTTATTTCTTTTCACTCTGCACGTTAGGTAGCTGCCAGTTTTTACAACCAAGGCTAGGATAAGAAATTTGTCCTTTGAATCTCAGGAATAACCAACTACCAATAATCACCACTAGCTTTAAGGAATTCTAATATTTGTAAGTCTAAATATTGAAAATCTGCTTCAAGTTTTTAGAAACTGGACAAGAATTTTGACAAACACCTTTCACTAAGCAATCTTCAGGCAGGTACACAGATCAAACTGTGAACCACCAGGTGATGAACTAAACCTCAAAAAACACTGGAACAAGCATGGATTAGGGCAGTAACATGAGGCCTGATTTATAAATCTGTGCCAAGTCTAGTACAGCACTAAGCATACACAAAGCTGGCAGCATTAGTCTGGGCATGACATCAAACAGCACAGACACGAAAGTCAGGGCATGCAAAGGAACAGCATGCCAACTAGTTTCAGTTTCCTTACCCAGGACTGCTATGTACACACAGGTATCATCACATTTGCTCAGTCTACATGAATGAATGCGCATTTCACACGCACATGCATACATGCATGTACCCACACTCATTCTGCATGAACGACTGTAGTGCACTGTTCACCAGCAAAGAAAACTAAGCAGCCACTATGCACTAATTTGCTGACACAAAGCCTGGTGCTAGTAATATGCAAACTCTCCCACACAAAACAGGTCTTTCCTTGCTATTCTGATGCCTAGGACGCAACATTCATTTCTCATGGCAGTAACATGTACCTGTATCTGTTCGAAGGGCACCTCGAACGTAAAGGACTCATTATAGTAAGGGTTGAGCGTGCATTTCTTGATAGTTGTCTTCTTCTTCTTAACGCGCTTGCCGTTAAGCATCAAAGAGATCTTTACATAGGGATCTAGTGAAACAAAAGGCAAGAACAAGAAAAAATACCAAAAATGTCCAAAAAGCCATATGTGTTTCATTCACAAACGTGATTTTGCATGGAAGTGTCAGTCAAAAAAGACAGCTGTGTCAGAGTTCTTCCAACTCATCAACTAGTGCTTGTGGCGCTTTAATCAAGTCACGGAAAATAAAAATTTCATGTAAGGCCAACAAAGGGTAAGCCATACATGCACAGCTATCTTTTTTGTTTTTTTCTGGACACATTGTGACCTGCTGAGAAACACTGCCAACTGCTCTCTCACTGAGTAGACATGGCTGCCAGAAGATGTCCCACTGCAGGTCACAAACAGTGTGCTCAAAAGACAAAAGAATTAAACAAATAAAATGAAACAAAAACTAAAAAAACAGGTCTACCGACCTGAGGATTGACACGGAAAACAGTGGAAAAGTTTTGTAAAAAAAACACTTAAGAAACAGTCGTCGGTTATCAAAAAAGACGAAATTCACAACCAAGCAGGAAAGAACCCAAAAGTAGACAAGAAACCAAGACGGTTCACAAAAGCAGATCAAAAAGACAACAGTACAACAGACAGGACTAGACCAAGACAAGGAAGCTGAGGATGCAGCAAAAGGTTGATTGCCAGCTGGGAGCAGCAAGTCAAACTGTGTGATACCTGGATCTGCTCAAAGGGAACCTCAAAAGTGAATGACTCATTGAAGTAGGGGTTGAGAGTGCGTTTCTTTATTGTGGTTTTCTTTTTCTTCAGACGCTTGTTGCCTTGATACAGAGCTATTTTCACATAGGGATCTGGGAAAAGACAGTCACAGTTAGCATCGTACTGGCAGCAATCATGGTGGGGGTTGGGGGGGGTCAAACCATTTCCACACTGGACACTGCTCCTACAGATCCTCATCTCATCTAAATGTCATGTACATCTTAGTCCTAGTCATTGCAGCTCAGACTGCATACTAGAAACTGTAAAGTAGCACACATCTCGACATTTACCTTAAAAATCTGGACTGCACTAAATAATTGGACTAAATGATTTGTGAGATCTCCAGATACCTAAGGTGTGTATGAAAATGATCAAAATCCGAAACAAAATATTAAGCCCTGGATCTCATTAAGAATGTAGCTTTTAGTTAGTTTGAAAAAGAAATGAAACTTTTCCAAAAGATTATTATCGGTTCCCAGAAATCCTGTCATGGTCATACAACACATACAGAGTGGACAAGAACAAATATTTCTGGCTTTCATTTTTTAAAACACAGGCTTATATAGATAACAAAAAACATTACTTTCATTGTCAGAAAAAAAAACTTGGCTCACAGGTCCCTTCCCACCCCCCCACCCCCAGCTCAAACCACACACACACATGCCCACACACACACACACTGGCCAACAGACCTTCAGTGGAAGTTAATAAATGCAACCAGTTATGTTTCAAAAACAAAATCTGAAGAAATTCATAAGAATTTTGATTTCTCTACACTGTTAAGCAGCAGATTTCCTGCTGTTAAGGCAACAGCTGACAATGAGACTCCATTAGAGAACAAAGCGCAAATATGACGCACTGCAACATCAGACATAATGCCAGCACAGGTGGACAGCTGCAAGACAAACTTTGCCTTGTTTCGCTCCATAGCAGGACCCAGCAACAACTACCACACAGAATGTACAACTCCTTTATCAACCACTCCAATCCCCAAACAGACCTTCTCAACAAAGTTGTTTTAGATCAACAGCCTTTCCAGAAACAGGCCTGAGGATGGGCATAGGACATTGATGGAACACGCAGTTGTGCCCACTAATAACAAATTACAATGGCAAGACAAACTGTGATGGCTGTACTCTTGGTTGCCATAGGAATAGCTAAGACTCTTAGAACGAGAACATGTTTATGACCAAGAAACAACAAAGGTAAAATCAATATCCTTCTTCCCTGAACAGCACACATGATAACATGCATTTTCTGACAACTTCATGATTATAAACACCTCTAAAACTTTCGCTGCAGATCGCCAAAAAGAGATAACTACATCCATTTTTATTCTACCATGGAGTGTTAAAAGTTGTGTTTTGCTTGCTGCTTATATATTGTATTTGAAATAAGATATAGGCAGGCATTTGCAAGAACAAATGGCAACTAATATCCATGCCCTGTCCTGCTAAAAAGATTAACAATGATAAATATAAAACTATTGCCAATGAATAGAACAGTACATGCATGAATAGTTAAAAGACCAATAAAAGATGTACCAGTTACAGTTTGGGTTACAATAATAACTGAGCAAAGAATTGTGGAAATATATGTTTAAATAGTATCTACGATGTTTAAAAGTTCAATTATACATTTTTTACTTGTGTATACCCACAAGATTTTTTTGGTGGGGTGGGTGGATGGGAAGAGAATGCTTAAAAGTTTCACCTCTGTATCTCTGTAGTGTATGTGACTTTACATTCTAAAATATCTGCTGATGTAATTTGCCAGCAATACCTGAAACCCCACCAACATCTCTATATCTCTGTAGTGTATGTGACTATACATTCTAAAATATCTGCTGATGTAATTTGCCAGCAATACCTGAAACCCCACCAACATCTCTATATCTCTGTAGTGTATGTGACTATACATTCTAAAATATCTGCTCATGCTGCCAGCAATACCTGAAACCCCACCAACATCTCTATATCTCTGTAGTGTATATGACTAACATTCCAAAATATCTGCTCATATTGCCCACAATACCTGAAAGCCCGCCAACATCCATCTTTTTCAGGTTCTTTGCCTCCAAGATGACCACTGTCAGTTTGCCAGCCGTCGGCACGTAACGCAAGGAGAAGCAGATGTCACCCAGCTTGTTCTCCTGCATCATGAAACAAAGTCATCCACAGCATTAACCTGTTGTCCTGAAGCACGACGCAACCACAAATAATAGACACATTCACACCATCAACTTGTTATCATTCATCGAATTATCATCATGATAGAAGCGAATCATTTGTTGTATTACATAATTTACAAGTTGGAGACTGCAGTGAAATCATAAAATATTATTTGGTTTTATCTCCCACACAACGAATGACACTTTTAGTGCTATCCTTTTCATGCTCCATGTGTGTGACTGTGTGAATTCAACTGTGAAGAACCAAAGTACTTGCCTTCTCTGATTCACTGTCAGGAGAAGTGAGGTCACGCCACTCTTCCAAAACACGTCCTAGGTCGATGGAGTTCAGAGGCACCTGAACCTGACCGATCTGGTCGTGCTTGGAGAAGCGGTCGAAGTCGTACACTGCGAACACAAGTGTCTTGGACCCGATCTCTGCATATGGAGCCTGTATGCATACGCACACGCACAAATCCATCCACGCACATGCACACACACAAAAGGTTCACTTTATATGGATGAAAACAGTCCGCTGTTTCCTACGACAGCACGTTGACTGTAACATTTTACTGAGGATGCACATGTCAAGAAATATGCTCACCTTGAAAGTGAAGGTCTCGTTGAAAACAGGGTTGAGGGTCTTGCGATGCACTTTGGTCTCATACTTTTTCTTCTTGTCAGGGAGAAGGTACACTTTGACATACGGATCCGACGTGCCACTCATATCCATACCTGGCAGATCAGCTGCTTGGATCACAGTCACAGCCAACTGTCACATGCAGGATTTATCCAAATCAGACAAGGTAAGTAAAGGAACAATGCCTGCAATTTTTGGAGGTGTAAGCACATCACATCTGAACTAAATTCTTCCATAGAAATGCTTTCACTTTTTGTAAGAAACATTTTATTTTAGAAGATAACACCCACACAATACAATCCTCATCTGAAACATCCTCATCATGCATTCCATGAGACTTTACAAATTTTAAACACACATCTGCAGCAACACAAGTAAAGACCCCCAAATCCTAATCTCATTTTGGAGTCAGACCCACCTCGCCCTTCTGGAAGTCATAGTCCAAAGAGAACTGCAATTTCCCCAGCTTCACTTCTGACTTGGTGCTTTCTGCATCCTCGTTGTCCTCCATGTTCACTGGTAGTTCATCAAGGTCAGGTTGAACCTAGCAAGCAAAGCAACAAGGTCGACTTTTTCAGCCCCATGTAAGGTGATCCTGTCCTATAGTATTAGTGTTACTAAGTTTGACTTCCTCTCCCCCTCTGTAAGATGATCCTGTCCTATAGAGTTAGTGTTACTAAGGTTGACTTTTCCACCCTCTGTAAGATGATCCTGTCCTATAATATTAGTGTTATGAAGGTTGGAACCCCCCCCCCAAAGATGATCCTGTCCTTTAGAGTTAGTGTTATGAAGGTTGGACACCCCCCCCCATAAGATGATCATGTCCTACAGAATTAGTGTTACTAAGGTTGCCCCCCCCCCACCAAGATGATCCTGTCCTACAGTATTAGTGTTATGAAGGTTGACTTTTTTCCCCCTATGTAAGATGATCCTGTCCTATAGAATTAGTGTTACTAAGGTTGACTTTTCCCCCAACCTATGTAAGGCGATCCTGTCCTATACTATTACTTAAGTTGACTCAAGAATAAACAGGCCTATTCCCTCCTTTCTGGACTGTACTTAATGAAAGAAGACCAACATGACTTGCTTCTTAAAAACATTTCCTCAAATTTTACAAGAAATTCCATCTTCTGCTGATAAAATAAGCCTTCTTGAATTATGCTTTGTAAACTTTTTCAAAAATTCTCAGTTGCAAAAGGCACTAATAGAATCATTTTAGACAAAGTGAAAAAAGGAAAATGCATGCTGATTCAGCTTAACTAAATTAAACAGAAAACACGACACACTTTCTTTTTATCAAAAATTATATCCTTCTCTAAATTCCACGAAAACTTGATTAAGATAAAAACCCACACATGGACAACATATTTGTGTGTTTCTGGAAACTCACTTTTTCTTTGTATGCGTTTCCCAGCAACTGTACACTCTTGAGATCTACAGCACCCTTCAACCCCTTCTTTCCCTCCTTCTTCTTGCGTTTGCGACAGCAGCGTTTGCACAGACAGTACAGACAGCATGATAACACCAACAGCGCTCCAGCCACAATCAGGATGTCGGCCCATATTGGCACTGTCGACAAATTAACAGATAACACAGGATGTTCAAATGTCTGTCAGGATTTATATTGAAAGATAATACAATCACCAAATAAGAAGATTATGCAGATTTCAATCTCACAGAAACAGGGGGAAAGGTTAGCATTAATATGCTTTCTACTTCCTAATTTTTACTTGCTAAATTTTCAGTGTCATTTATCACTTATGTGTTGTAAGTAGCCAGATGTCAGAAATTGATCTTCCCTTTACAGTCAATAAAATCTGTTAAAGACATTTAGTTGTCCTTATAGTGTAAACAAGCTGAAATACAAAGACCCTAGCTGTTCACACCAGCATTATTCATTTCCTTCAATCAAATCAAAGGCACCCTGAAGTGATAAATGACTACATCCTTAGGAAGCTGTGAAATATCCAACTCCAAGTGAGAACAAGCCCTAAAATATGTTTATTTAAATAGAATCCTACTAATACAATTAGAAGCATATATCATCATATGTATCATGTGTTGTATTTTATGTACATATGTTCAAGCTTCACCAAGTAACGTTCTGATTCTGCCATTAGTTCCCTTCATTACAGAATCTGCTGTAGCATGGACAACATCACAGTTTACAAATGTCAATCAGTATGTGCTACTGACAAGTATGGACAACAAACAAAAGTTTCTTTCTCTAAATTTGTGTTTCTTTAGCAATACTCATCATGACCCAAAGTGCTGATATCTCATTTAGCAATTCCTGACTGCACCTTCCAAACAAAAATGAAAATTCCTGGTAAGGCCCCTCCACGAATGTCCACACCATGCGTCACCCATGAACAAAGCTCAGTGACCAATACAGACCAACTTTCTCAAGCCAGACGCAAAGCCCAGCAGGGAGGAGGGTGGGCTTATGAGGGGTCATGGTAAGTATTGCTAAAGAAACACAAATTTAGAGCAAGAAATTTGTATTTTCTTGTCACAATACTGTACCATGACCCAAAGTGCTGAGCAGCACAAAAAGGAGGTGAGTGACCAAAAAAACTTACAAGTTGAGGAGGAGGCTGGACGCTAAGGGAGAGGCATTGTGAAGCAAGTGCAACACTCAAGCGGCCATCCTTGCAGTGACAGGATAGGGCCTGCCGGAACGGAACAGGTCCTCACTGTGCCAGAAGAGGACTGCCACACTGCACCCAAGGAGGATGCCCTGGAGGCAAGAGGGGCAGCCTGTGCCCTCACCTCCGGCGTAGGTGCTGATGCAGGGTGGAGAGGACAAGAGTCCTGCACACCCGGACAGCAGAAGATGGACGAGGACAAGCCCTGCCAGACAAGACAGGTGGTCAGCCAGGTCCAAGACTGTAGCCTGCTTGGGTCTACCCCTTTGTACAGACACCACCCCACTCAACTCTGCACATTGGGCGACAGGGCCATGCATGCAAATCGAACCGGGGATGGAGTGGGGAATGCCGGACTTTGGCTGGCAGAGGGCTCACACTGGGCCCCAAGGCAGAAGTAGGTCCACATAGGGGAGCCACAGGATAACCTGAAAACCATGTTTGTGCCAGCCAGAATGGCATGACAAGACTGGGACAAGGCCCTGCAGTCTGCAGGAAGGAGGGGCAGGGGAGTGGAAAACGCGTACATTTCCAGCCCCGCTCCAGACTGGGAGAACGCGTCCACTGCCCAGGTTTCTGGTTCCAGAACAGGAAAGACATACTGGGAGCTGCAAGTGGAAACTCCGTGGAAGGAGGCCCACAAGTGGCTGGAACCAGGCACTGCATAGAAACTCTAGGAGGGAGGGGAGCAGGGGCCACCCGGCCTGGAGAAAGCACTGGAGGAGATGCACCATACACGTCTGGCCTGCGCTACACTTGAGAAAGTCAGTCTGTGTTGGTCAGCAAGCTGTGCACAGGGGTGACACGCAGTGTTCGCATGTGTGGAAGGGACTTACCAGGTTGCATTTTTGTTTGAAGGTGTGGTTAGGGATCGCTAATTGAGAAATTTGCACTTTGGGTCATGGTACAGTATTGTGACAAGAAACAGTTTACAAATGTCAATCAGTATGTGCTACTGACAAGCATGGATAACAACACAGTTTACAAATGTTAATCAGTGCAAACTACTGACAAGCATGGACAACAACACAGTTTACAAATGTTAAATCAGTGACCACCATCGACAATCCTAACCAAAAGAAATTTCTTGTAAACATACTCTGCATATTAAAATGCATGACAAACGTCTGAGAATCAGCTCTTGTTCTTTTCATTAATAACAATAAAGGGTCTGGTCCAGCAACAAGGTTAAATGGTTAAATCTATAACAACCAGACCTCCATAACTTTAAAAAAGGAAAAGCTATTATTGAGCTTGAAGCAAACCCCTTGAAGATCGTAGCACAGAAATCCCAGAAAGCAGCAGTAACTAACACCTTTTCTTCATCTTAGGCACAGTCAGACTTTTTGATGCAACTGTTAGAAGCAAATAACTTTCTCCTGATTCTTCAGCAATGAAATTATCATGTCCTTCCGTACCGTTTTCAATGGACTAATAATGAACCACATTCATTTACTTTCTTTTACACAATACTTACAGCAGTAACAGATTAGCAATCGGCTTTGCTCACAGAATACTCACGTTTTTTTAGCTCTTCCATGAGCTTGTCCTTGTATTCATCCAGTTTGGACTGTTTGGTGGTGCCTTGCGTGGTGACATCGGGGCTACTGGTCACAGCCTCGGACACAGCCACTGCTGCCGCCGCCTCTGCCTCGCGGCGCAGTCGCAACAGGGCCTCCATGGTGAGTGGCCTTCTAGGTTCCGGAGTCCCCCGCTCTTATTTAGTTTCTCTGCAGACAAAAATCTTCATGCACTAAGCAATGTGGCAAGAGGTTCTGAAATACAGACGTGCTGTGGACTAGATGGACAACAACAAATACAGACATAATAAAAAAGATTAAAAACAAAACAACTGTCTTGATTGAGCAACATGCTTGTGACCCCTGTCCAAGATCAACGACAAACACATCAGTATCTCAGCCCTCCTTGATAATCTTCCAGCAGCTCCTATGACACTGCACACATTTCAGCTTCACACTTTCGGCTACTGATCTACCACGAGTATCTCACCATGATGTCTCTCACTAAATGAAGAAATCTTATCAGATTGTTTCTGTTGCCAACTCCCCATGCTTAATGCTTATTAAAAATCAATATGAGAATCAAAGTTGTACATGCACTCTTATCATTCAGACCAAACTGCTTCTAACAAGCCTGAGCATCAACAGCAGAACTGAGGTTCTTGTAAAGCTTTTGGGCTTTGGAAATTTGGAGACACTGATACATGCATGCCTTTTTACAAGGTTTGTTCCCCAGGTTTGTGTACAGCAATCAGTTCTGATAAATAAACTGCCACTCCCATCCGTAATGTTGCCAGTAACAACTGAAGCATTAACCATTTCCAATAGTCAACATGAGATTTAGGTGAATGTGCCTTCACATCACAGGACAGTTCCCACAGGTTCATCAGTTATTGTGAATTGCATAATGCAGCAAAGGCAGTTTTTACCAGTTCAACACACATCTTCCAGCACAAATACATAGCATTCACAAAAGAATGCCACAAGCTGCCAAGAATAGACATGTACATGATACAAGTATGGATGTTTGATCAACGGACTGGCTGTAATTTCTGAACGTGTGCACACAGACGCAATGTGTTGACTCAGAGTATCAAAGGCAGAAACAGGAGTCAGCCAGCTGCTTCACCTCATAAATAACTCCCACTTCAATCTGGCGGAAAATCCAAATAAGCAGTAGAAAGGATCCTGTCTATCCGTCCGATTACTGTTCAATGAACAGCTTCAAAGAATCTGACATCCACAGAAGCTTAACATCCAGCCCAGGCAATATCTGCACCTATCTACTGCCCCAAACACACCTAAAGTGACAATGCTATTAGAACATCTGTTGTGAAAGAAAACAAGATGGAATGCTTTTCTAAGGACTGAGTTGTTTAAAAAAAAACTGTGATTGATACTGGCAAGCTTCCCTTCATCTGAGCCAGCTATGTGGCATGGAGGTAGGAAAATCAATGATGGTTGCTTGGCAACCCCCTCTTGACATCATTCCCTCTGGACCTTACACCAATCCCAAGCTCCTGACCAGGTTTATCTTTCCATCAAAGCTTTTAGTTTGGGACCTAATCACCATTTTAGATAACATCTTTGTACCTCACAAAAACATTTCAACAATAACAAGTTTCTGAAAAAAAGCCTCAACTTTAAAATTATCATCATGTACTTTATCATCTGTTTTTAAGTACGTACACGAACATGCTATGTGCGTGCATGCATGCAAGCCTGCCATATGTACATTTTCATTTACAGCATGAAGTGGTTTCTCTGTTTCCTGAAAACACTTCCAATGAAATTTCTATCATCATTTGTCAACATAAATACTTTGTGTCTAGAAATAATTCAAGCAGTTTACTCCAGGTGCATATTTTGTGGTGTCGTTTCTAGTGAAAGACAGTCACCAATGTTGTTATTTGTGAAAATCCTTCAGCATATTATGGCATATGGGATGCATAAGAACCACTTGTGCTTAGCAGCTAGCATTCCTGAACAAAATCTCAGTTAAAGCAGAAAGACTTCACAGCAGTATTTAAATATTAAGCTTTACAGACAAATGGTCACATGCTAATTACTGCATTGTTTTAATATTTCTAAGATTTTTCATTTTTATTTTATTAAAATTTCAATGGCAGTCATAGTGCACTTGCAATGCACTTACAGCCTTCAATGGTCTGCAAATGGTAGAGTTAACAGCTGATTCAGCTTTTTTTAAAAAAAACAACACCTGTGATTTAAATGACAATGTCCATTAGGACAGATAACTTGATGTCATGATTACGTAAGGGACAGCACACTGATGCAAACACTGACATTTAAACTGTTCAAGTTAGCAAACACATGAAGCATTGCAGAAAAAGCAGTTTGTACAGAAAAGGCAAAGAAGAAAAACATGAAATCTTTATAAGGCAAACAAAACTCCTCAGCCACTTTCATTAGTTTCAACTTCAAGCTCACACCCTACCCACCCCAAAAGATTAGTCAAAAATCCTGTATAGCTCTGTAACTGCATTCCCCTACCAAGCTGTAAAATACAGACAACTTCACTGAAGAATGCACCATCAAGAAGTACTTGGATTATGGCTTTAATGGCAGCACCCTACCAACAGCACATGAGTCTACTTGCTGCAGTCCAGGAGGGAGGTGGTGGCCTTGTGTCATCAAAAGTATGGAAAGTGCTGCAAGCACTGAAGCAATAAAACGGATTCCTCTTCAACTATTGCCACTGCCTCCAGTGTCATTATTGACAAAAGTCAACAGCTCTAGCAAGTCTAAGTCTGCACATTTGTCTGGTAAAAACAAACAGAAGATCATTAATAATGATGTTTCAGATTACTCCACATTTCAGTCATCCACATACAGCAGCAACTTAATACATACTCAGTGTACACCTTTCTTTCAGTGTAATACAGTATAGCAGGTGAATCTTGACAGAACACAGTACCTATCATCATCATTAACATCTACTTTGTCCCCCTCTTGGTTTCATGATACTTTTACTGGCATATGCCTGAAACTTCTGGCAAACATTCCCTGTCTCAGACAAAATCTTGAGGAGAAATATAAGAAATGCACATGTACTATTGTAAAACTTGAATCAATAAAGGCCAAAATATGTTTTTATTATCTTCCATGTCTTGTGAACCAAGCAGGTTCACTTATAAAGTCACCCATGCAAGACAACCTCCAATAGCACACAATTCCAGGGTTAGTAAGCCAATTCAAGCTGTCTGTAGCTCAGTGAAGTACAACAAGCATCCATGCATGGATGCACAAGTGGTCAAGCCAACTCCTCAGGCACTAGTTAAGAATTTCTCCTGGCCTCTATTTATTGATCTGGCCCAGAGCTGTACAAAATTATCAACAGCTGCATTAAAAGGGCAATGTTTGTGACTAATCTAATTATGCAGGCTGGGAGTTAATTGCTCAATCCCCTCTGACATTTAGACAGGAGACTGCTGCTGCTTAATGTAGGCGCACACATTACTGGGAAACTGTGTGCATTGCGTTTGCTACGTTACTGACAAGTAAATGACACACATGTATGCTGAGTGTGCCTGCACCAATCCTGCCACTAACAAATATCTCACACATATACTAGAGGTGCTGAAATCGGCTACGGGCTTGCCATAACTGACACACAATACTGGGTGTGTCTGCGCTGACTATGCTACTGACGTGCACGTACCAAATACACTACTGAGAGTGAGAACAGCTTAAGGGAACTAGATGCACATATGTTACTATGTTCACTGACAAGTATATGTCACAAACGGAGGATGTCAATATACAAGCATGTCAATATACTTTAATTAAATGTTTGACATTTTCATGAAGACAAGAGGGTATTATAAGCAGGAAAAAGGACTCTGACATATCTTTAGTTATATTTGCTTTGAATACTGCAGAGTTAGGTGGGTTTACTTATTTTTCTCTGTGTGTGTGTGTGCATGTATACATATTTGTATGTATAGTATAACACAAAGGAAGATGGAGAGGTAGGGAGGGAGAGGCTGCCCAGATACCTCTGCAGGTAAAGTTGTGGACTACTGTGTGGATGCTGCTGGTTCAAATCCAAGTGTGGTCAAGAATTATTTCTTGAACGAAGCTGAACATTGTGCAGACTCCATTTGGCCTTTCCCTAAGCATTAAACTCTCTGCACTGGTTATCTTACTGCAGCTGTCAATCTGGCAGTTGTTTTAGTGCAAAGCCTAATAAGAACTTCTCCCCTCATAGTGCAAAACAATGTGAGATGGAAATTACCTACCTTCCTAGGTAAATAGAAATACACACACATCTACATATTCATCTACAGTCAAGTGATATGGGAGAGAGGGAAGAGAGGAGACAAACTGATAGAGTGGGACAGTGAGAGACACAGAGACAGAGTGAGACAGTGAGACAAAGAGAGGCTAGGTTATTGGTTCCTAATGTCCTGATGCAAACTGAGTGGATATCAGGATGGTGGACTATTGGGGTGGGGGGGGGAATCATTACTAAGCTATGTACTGAAAGAACCACCAGACTGATTAATAGCTGCAGTAGGATGGTCAGTGCAGACAGTTTGATGTGCGGGAAATGGCCAAATGGAGTTTGCACAATGTACATGTATAAGTCTAGGAAATAATCCTTGCCCACACCAGGATTCGAACCACCAATCTTCCACCTGCTAGTCTGCAGCTCTACCAACTAAGCTATCCAGCCCCTAGACAAAGAGAGACAGACAGGGAAAGCAAGACAGATGCACAAAAACCTGCATAAAGAAAGCAAAAAGACAGCGAGGTAAGGAGGTAGACAGATGTGCATTAACACCAAACAGTGAGAGGGAAAACAGGGATTGTCTTAGGGAACAGAGAGAGGTCCACAAAAAAGCAAAGAGGGAGGGAGTGTAAATGTACAACAGCCACAGACTAAGGGACACATACACTCTCTCTCTCTCACTCACTTTCTGACACTCATGCATACACACAAGCCCACACACACAAAGGGACATATAGGTGTGGCAAATTGGCACCAATGGTCCACTTTCTGGATGCTTAAAGCTTAAAGACCTCAATACTGTCCAGGAAATAGAAAAAAAAATCACTCAAGCTTTCCAATATCTCTCTCTATCTTGCTCTTCGAATGTTTCTTTAGCAGTTTGACTTTGTGAGGTAAAAATCAGTAAGGAATTTTACTCCAAATCTCTCTGTAAAGTCTGAATTTATGAAAAAGGTCTGTCTAAATAAAAGATGTACACTCACAATTATGGCCATCCAGTTTCTTTTAGGATGACAATTTATTTTAACCTTGCCTGTCGTTTTAGTGTTACTGTTTGCTCAAACGTCTCCCAGATGATCAGGCACATTGCAACACAACACAACCTCCACTCAGAACATTACAGATCACCTACAGGCAAAAAAATATTATGCCAGGGATCAACAACTTTTTCCATAGCTACACATATTCATAATTCAAACTGCAAGTTGTGTAAGCTGGCAGCTCACTGTTCGTGGCACACAGTAACTCATATATGTACACATCATTGTATTTCTTGTGGACAGCTGAGAAAACCAATGCCTGATCGAGGAACGCGAGCTGGGGACAGACATCACAAAGGGTGGGGGGGGGGAGGGGAGAGACGTTACTGGGACAGGACACACATTACAGGGACCGCACATGACAGGACAGGGACAAGTCTGTCGTCTATCGAATGGTGGGGACAGCTCCAGATGGAACTTAAAGGATGCACCAAGTATCTGGGTGTGATCGATGCTTCAGACGCAATTATGAGCTATAGACAGTGGTGCAGAAGTTCCCAAAAACGGTGATATCATGCTTCGTACGCAACTGTTTCTTTTTTTTTTTAATCACACCATTGTATGCAACGGGATCTCTGTCTCAAGGAGGACACTGGGGCAGTTATAAGCATCGGGCTGGAGATATAACGACCATAATGGGAGATATGGGTAGCCTCGAAGTCGTCAGCTCGATTACGTGTGAAACAATGAACAAAAATAATCTTTAACCGATTGCAATGACAACCAACATCTGAATAATTAACCTAGATCTTGTGAGGGTGACTGAACTTTTTCTCTCTACATTATTCATTACAAAACTGCGTAAACACTGCCTCATAAAGGTAAACAATTCAGTTCTCCTGGGTTCCCCCCCC
>SMGT01010074.1:1039993-1057800 GCA_004794575.1 Lanistes nyassanus | reverse complement strand
CCCCCCCGCTTATGCACATGGTTCGAGCTCTCCTTACTATTTGCTTTGGGAGTGGGGGGAGGGGAAGAGACTGAAATAAAGTTGCTGAATGGTCTAAAATTAGCACTGCGTTGTTTTTGCAGGTCTGTTTTGACGCGAAAGTATATACGTACATCGATCGGTCATGCGGGCATGGCACCGCTATGATGGGCGCGGAGGCCTATATATTATGGTCGGTCAGACAAACGGAATCTCTGATCCTATTCTTTAAAAAAACGCAACGACAATACATTACACTCACGCTAATGCCAAGCTGTCAGGTTCCTGCCAACGCAAACCGCGACCAAAACTGCCATTTCTTTTAATATCCGCGTGCCAGCACTGCCTCTTCACGCAGTGATCAATAGCGCCCCGATCGTCTGTGCCAGCAACTGACAGCTGCGCACTTGAGCTAACAGCAGTTCTTTATTTTAGCTTAGGTTCTTTGTCGCGAATTGATCATAGAATCCACGAGATGGTCAACGCCTCCATGCAAACCATTCCAGCGTGTCAAGAATCCAGGGGAATACTCACGGTACACAGCTGAATCCAGACGATGTTTAATTCCTTCCGATCGAGAAAACACTTCTGGGGACCGGGGGCCGTGGGGACAAACACAGCAAAGGGTTCGAATCCGGGTCCTCCCTGCGGCACGATTAAGCCATTATGGAGGTCGCTCTGTTCGTGGCCAGCATGACGGACAGACGAGAGAGCCCGAACAGGGCCGAGATGGCTACGTCACGGGCTAGCAGTCGGGCGGGCACAGGGGCCTCTGAAACGTCGATACCTTGGGTTTCTTTCTGCCACAGACTTGCCAGAGCAGCGAGGCTGGAAGAGCAGCCCTTAGATTCAACACAGCGCTGGCATCCACCAGATGAGATGGGGACCAGAGCAAGGAGAGACAAAGCTGCAGCCCATCATGCACCGCGCGACGCAGACTTCGCAGCAAAATCGATACTCGGCTTCAGGCAAAAAGGATGCCGGGACGGCGAGCTGGTCTCTGTCGAAAACTTCTAATGAGCGATACCAATAAAGGATTTCGTTCTGATATCACTGCACTGCCAGCATTAGGATTACCGATGATACCATAGGCAATCTCTCTCTCTCTCTCAGACGCACACAAAACGTCACACAAATCACACCCTACCCCACTCCAGGCCCGTCTCTCGTAGCTCTCGTCTTGATCACCCAGTTTCGTCTTCCTCTGCCTGCCAACGTTGCGCGTGACCATGGGATTTATCTGAACCATCAAAAGTATAACAGCGCGTGCCGCCTGATTTCTTGCACTGCCCAGAAACTGCCGCTCGGTCAGTGTTTATGTGCAGGCTCCCAGTAATCGAACATTTCGCTCGTAGTCGTGTGATAGTAGCAGCAGATTTTAAAAAATCGTTGTTAAGCTGGAGGTCTTGGATGAAGTCTGCCTGATGTTGCTAACGCTCTTTTAGAGTAAGTTTTTAAGACCGTGCATATGCAATCAAGGTTACCTCAAACGTGCCATTGTTCATTAAAAAATTAATTTCAATTGTTCATCCATGCCGTTTGTGCGAGGGGGGGGCGGAGGGGATGTCTTGTTGCGTGTGTGTGGGTGTGCTAGAGCACAAGCGCGCCCCTTTGTGTATGCGTGTCCGCGCGCCTGTGTGTGTGTGTGTGTCCATGTGTGAGTTATTTTTATACTGGATAAGTCTGAATAAAATCAATGTGCTTTCCGTAAATGTTTGGACAGCGATACCGTAAGAACACGCTCCATTTATTCAGAAAGGAAAATCTAGGACACCAGTAAGTACGGAGCCAAAGAAATCACAGTTTCTTCAAAGATCTCAGATGATACCAAAATATGCATGTATAAAAGGCCATTGGAACAGAATGGCAAACTACCAGAAGGAAGTGATGTCTGCTATGGAAACACCAGGTTACCGCATCCTTTATGCGTCACAGCCACGTTCACATAGTTTATAGGTGCAATTAAGCAACATCGCACTGTGATCACAGTTTGCAATAAAACATGCTCGCTGTCTCTCAAGAGATGAACCGAAGGTACATGCGAGGTTTACATAATCAAGTATGATTGATTAAAATCCAGTAAGCCTGATAGCAACTAAACACGCTGATAGCAACTAAACACGTCGAGGATTCCCACATACAAATATGTAGCAACTGTCTACACCGCTCCTGCACTTAAGAGTGCTGTTTAATAAAAACGGACACTTCCGTACGAGTGAACGTGTGCTTGCGTGCGTGTGTGTGGAGTGGGAATATGTACATCTTACATGGCACAAAGTGTCAATGCGTGTGAGCGCGCGTCCGTCCGAGAATGGAAAAGAACCCCGAGGCTGTTTGCCCTACTGCGTGTATGCCACCACCTTGCCAGCAAGCCCAAAGTGTGCAAGAGGGACGCCAACACTACAACCTATCGAACACTGGAACAGGTCCACAATCGATCGTTGCCATGGCAGCCTTGACGTCAGAAGAGAAAGGCCGCCGAATGAAATAAGGACACCTCTCACCTTCAAAGCCACCAAATACCATGGAATAAATACTAGGCTCACACAGGCCCATCATAGTGAAGAAATATTCCTCGTCTGTTGACGGGTTGGGTAACCGACATGCACCGTTAGATAAAGGTCGGTTAGATCCCTTCCCACCTATATCTTCACGTATATCGTTAGTAAAGCACGTTTCTATCGCAAATTTCATTCAGTTCCAAGACTAATTCTAGAAACGGATTGTCATAGTATAAAATCGCGCTTAACGTTCGGGCAAGGGGACGCAATAAGAAGTATGTGGAATATGGGTTAATCAGAGAACAGTACAGACCTAATGTTCATACATTGCCTACTAGAGTGGGATGATGAACACAGTGAGCAAATAGGTTTAATGGTTCATGCTCCACCATCATTCCTTAGTGCGAACAGACCCACTGAATGAACGACAATGTCCCAGACTCTCTGCGCTCCTGGAATCATGCTGTGACGCATACACGGCCATTAGCCCATTGCACGGTGCTTGCAATGCCAGGACGGGAGGACAATAGCACAAAAGCTTGGCAATCCGTTTGCCAAGCCAATGCCTTTGTCCCCTGGATTAACAGCGGCAAACTAGGCAAAGCATCTTGGCATGAAGACAACAGGTAACACGCGCACACCAATATTGTGGTGCGCTGGCCAACTGACACGCAACAGGGAGACGGGTGGATTGGAGTGGTTGAAGGCGCCCTCCACTTTTAGCTTCAACTCTACAAGCACCACCTCGCGATCACTTACACCTGGGCATGTTATGACGCGGACGACTTCCCCCACACTTATCCCCATCAGCAGCAGAAGAACATGTGTACAGTTTGTAGCCTCTCTGCCATTTACTCCCAGAGTTTGGAAACTGTCTTTTCGGCCTGTCAGCCTGCAGACGCTGAGACTAACAACGAAAATATGCGCTTACCTGGAGTGTGCGTGTATCTTCCCTAAATACCACTTTTCGGCATTTACGATATATATTCGCGTTCTCTGTACGCATGAGCGCACATTTTTGCGCCGCGCCCCCATGCACTTATATAAAGTCTTCCGATTGCGACTGTGCCCGCTGTGACTTTAGTTATACTGCACATTTAGATCTCTATATAATCACCTCTTACCTTTTCAACAAAACTAGTGAAAATTGTTTGTAATGAAGAAATGAAGCTAAAATCCACTTTGAAAGCATTATAGATCTCGCTGGTTTCAGTTACGTTTCTTTAGGGCGGTTTTTTCCCCTGGGCCGGCTTGCATGACGTCCGCATCTGCAGTTCCGGTTATAAGAGTGGTTGTACGGCCAATTCGCCCTGTGTATTTTATGAGCCCCTTTACGTATGAACAGGAGGTAGGAATGCTCATGCAAGCCGGCTCTGGCAAGTTAATGCGCGTCCTAATTCGCCGATTGGTGACATCTCAAACTGGACGATCTTTCGACAGACAAACTGGCGGTCTCTGTCTTGCATTCCATAACGCGTGTGCCCGCCTTGGTACGGAAGTCGCCAGTCGCCAGTCGCCAGTGGGGAGCTGAATTTAAGTTCTAGAAACAATATCTTGCCTTTGTGTGTGTGCGTGTGAGTAAAAACCTAGGAGAACTCATGCTGTTGTGGTTACAGTCCAGCTTTTGATTTTGGGCAATATCTCTAGATAACTGTCTAGATGACAGATGGTCAAGTTATATCGGTGAAGAACGCATAGGTTTCCACAACATGTCGTGCGATCTTTCTTGGACCAGGGAAGCTGGTTCCATCCTGCTTCCAGTTTAGTATAATTATAGTCTAAGAGCTTGGAAAACAAGTGCCATCATGTTGCCGTGTAAAAAAGGCTAATTTGCCCTTTGAGAAGCACGCGTTTGGAATGCAGAGCGCTAAAGTTTGGCCCTAGAGCTTTTAAGGATTTTGCTCGATTTGCTGGCAGTAGCACCTCGTCTCTCCATCACATTTATTTCGTAAACAACTTTTTTATTTAAAAAAACCGACCGCAGTTTGGTCCCCTTTTAAGGCAGATGTACATAAACGGATGTTAATGGCTAGTTTGGTGTAAACATAAGAAAACACTGAGCCTGCCAGCAAAACTAGCGTGACACAACAGCGCTTTTAAAACCCACAAAACCTTGGAAATACGAGGCACACCTCCGTGGATTTCCTCTGGCAAGACGGAACAGCAGCAGTACAGCTCACCTATCTCTGTACCTGATGCTGTAAGTAATGTAGCCAACATCGCTCAATTTACTTTATCCATAAAACACAGTAACAGAGCTGCAAAGGTTCAACATATTTTCTGTCAACACGATGTATGAAGCCTGCTTACAAAACCCCACTGGTACCTACTCAGTAAGTAATAATTGTAGGCGGCACCAAAATGTTTCTATTTTGTCATCTCTTAGTTATTTTTCCTGTCATACCATGTGTGACTGTGCACATGTGCATGCATGCACATGCATATGATAAAGGGAGCAAAGCCATTGTAGGTGCATGGTGTGTTTAGCAGCCGAAATAAAATCATCAAACAGCCCATTATGCGCAACAGAAATAGATGGCATTGTAAGCACCACACAGGAGCTATCATCTCTCCTTTTATAGTCAAGCTACATCTTTTGAATGACCTCATTAGCACACAGTGGCCCGACAGTCAATTCTGTGATTGAACAGTGGAAAAGAAAGGTATATCAGTAAAATGAAAACACATTTCTGGATTATACTTTCAGCATCACCATTCACTCCTCCTCCTGGGGATGCTCTGAACACAGGGCAAACACATGCTTGCTACTGATACAGAGACCCATGGGCTGGATCCCATGTATCACCTCACACTTTCTCTGCAGACGGCGCCTGTTTATGGGGCTGGGGGTCAAAGGTTTTCCCCAGGCACTCAGATTTCCTCCATTCCCTCATCCCCCAACATCATCCTCATCTCTTTTGACCCCATCATTGACCTTTATTGCCAACTTGAGGTTAAACAACAAGAATTCTTCTTGTAGATCTAAATCTGATACTGCTGCTGCTCTGACCCCTCTACCCCCCCCCCCACCCACCTCACCAGAGACTGAAAGGACACTTTTATCTTGGGCAGTAAGCTAAGTTTACAGCACAGATTTCTGTCTACATACCCTGTTTTTTTTTTAAACTTTCAAAATTATGGAACACTTCACCTCCAAAAAATAAACAAAATTGGAAGTTTAAAATTTCTATAAAAGATAAAATGACTGTTGATTAAGAAGTGAAAGTGTTAAACTTGTGAATTTATTTTATTTTGCTTGGCACCAGCAAACTCTGCATAATGCACAATATTTTCTCAAATGAAAAGAGTTACTTAGCAAATACTTATCAAAGTCACATAGGTAGCTGAGAAGAATTACTGTCACCTACAATGTCACCCTGTCAAATGAACATTCAAAATCTGCTTTCCCTTTGCCTGCAATGTCAACATGTCAGATGAACATTCATAAAGTTTTTCTTTTCATGTATTTTTCATGTATCTGCCTTGTTCTGTACAGCAATCACAGTATGACCCATACAGTATGTGATAATTAGGAAAGAACTAATTGAGATTAGCATGGCAAACAGCCATTTAATCTGACCACTTAATGGATAGGGTAGTTTTTGTTAGGATACGCCATGATAACTACGGGTGGTATTTTAAGCACAAATAGGGGTCAGTTTAAGAGATCTGGAAAGGGTATGCCTTTTGATTAGAAAGCAACAGTCTGTAGATAATCAATCCATGAAAACCCACCCTACAAATAGCTTTTCAAAACTGATTTTCCTAAGGAAGTTAGTAAAACTGTATCAATGCACATCGGGAGTTAGAAGACATGACAGCTTGACTGTCTACAGAAGAGACAGCCACCTCACATACCCACACCCATGACAGTACTTACGTTAAGAGACATGGTATTGTATACCACATTGTATTTGCAGGCGCTGGTGTCAAGTGACAACTCTGCCTGCATTCCTTTGGTTGTTGTGAATTTCAAACAGATTGTACCACAGACAGTGGACAGTGTGCTACCACCTGTGGGATATTTGTCTGCACCCACAAAAAGTATATGTGGATTTTAAGAACTGTCAAACCACTTACTGGCTATGAGTATCAAATATTTTTGTTGAATTTTCCCACTCAGGAAGTAATCTATGCAATGCAAACTACAGTTCAATCAAATGAAAAAGTACAAGTAAATTAAAAGGACATCTTTAGTCAAACATTGTTTGAACTAGACTGAAGAACTCATCTTCCTGGGAGAAACAGAGAATGGGGGAGACAGAAAGAAGAGACAGAGGCATGAAAAAATGTAGGTGACCATGTCAAATAAAGTCTCTCCTAGAAATAATGTCTCTACATACATTTTTCTAAATTGACATGAGACATCTGTCTGCATAATACTGCAAGGCTGATTGGAGCACCACCAACTTATCCACACAAGCTGCTCTGAATTTACTGGCATAAAAACATACAAAAAAGGTAAAACTAAAATGTTATGTGCCAATTTAATTATGGTCACAAAATTGTACATCAAGATTGAAACACTGCTCATGTGAGCTTGGTGAAAGATTATCTGCTCAGACAGAGCACCCACAATGCAAGTGGGGTGCCTTGCCCAGGAAATTTGGTGACAGTGCCTTTAAACCACAGCAATGTGTTGTTTAGTTAACCAAAGCAAAACCTTATATTATTATTACAGATTCACATGATACCTATATAGGGTAATGAGGACATGAGTCTATTTGCCAAGGCAAAACGAATGCAGGCCTGAGACCAAAATCGATGGAAACAAGCCAGAACTCAGTTCATAGATCACTTGCCTGAGTTGCAGACTGGCCAGTCTGTGCTAAAAATCAATAGCAACACACTGCTTTCTGTATCGTATCAAGACACAGGCAAGCGCCAAGCCTTCTGTCAAGACCCAACCCAAGTTCTGGAGATGCCAGGAATAAGGATGAAGCTATTGATAGTCACCTCAAAGTTTCTTCAGTAAACCTCAGTAACATTGAAGTCACTATCTCACATTACTCAGTTTTTCTCTTATCCATGAAATTCATCTCTGGCATCCACAGTGCTGACCGTGCTTGTAGAACACTTAATCCCCTAACGACAATCCATTTATTATTCTCTTAACAGTGTTTGACAGTCATTTTGGAAGTTCCCCTCTGATATTGTAGCTCTTCTAATGCTTACTTAAGTAAAAATTGATTAAGTGAGAAATGATTTCACCACACTTGGGGAGTACGTGTAGGGTGTGGGTTGGGGGGGGGGGGCAGGCTTGACTCATCAACAAAATCATAAAATTAGTTGGTGATCAGATATTTTTCAGCAGTTTAGAAATCTTTGTGAATTAGAAAGGGAAAGTTTCTTAATTTCCTCAACAAATCATCTCTGTTAGTGTTCATCATTCTCTGTGATTTTTGAACCTGTAGATAAGAGTGAGTGAGATAAATCTTTGCAGGAAACACTATAAAAGTATAAACACTTTCACAGTTGGGTTTTTGTTTGTTTGTTTTATTTGTCTGTCTTGTTTTGCTTTCACTGACAGAAGCTAAGAATAAACTGCCTAACGCTAACAGACCGTGAGACTACCTTTTCCCATAATAAACTGCAGAACTGTGTATGGATATGGGTGTGTGTCAAAGAGAGAGAATGAATGAGAGAGCCTGCGTTGATTTTATAGAAGTACATCATGTTTATACTTACACCTATGGCCAATGAAATCTTTTGCATTCAACAGTAAAAACTGCTGCCAACTCAAAGACCATGGATGATATACTAGGCGATATACATAGTATACCTAAAAAGTAACTTCTGTTTCTTTTGCCACTAATCCATAGATTAATTTATCTGATTGTTATCTTTAAATCGTAGTTACGGCTGTAACAGTAGGCCTACATAATAAGCAAAAATGGATACTTTTGCAGTGATATATATTTTCGCCGATCCGTCAAAGCTCGCTTTATACGACATCGCAATGTGAAGTAGTCGCTGGGCGCATTCAATAAATTGATTCGGTCTGCCGTCTGCTCTGAGAACGCCGAACTGCAGGTTACGTGGTCGCTCAATCAGTCTAACATCGGGAAAATATTTAACTTAAAACTACTGTCAGTGAAGTACACATAAATAATAAATACAGATTTGAAGTTAAAGACAGGAAATGTACTTACTGGCGACGTTCTTCAAAAGAAAGGCCAGAAATAAGGTAACGCCAGCCGCCCGTAGCTGTCGCCTTGAAAGCGGTAGCCCAGCGTCACTAGCTAAGTTAAGACTGCATTGCTTATTGCAGAACTTAATGTGACACAAGTTGCCTCCCTTCCGCTCTCGGTAAAAGTCGGAGGATTCCGTACATTTCCGGCTTCACCCCCGTGCGTAGGCGGCACAGGTGCTGCCACAGGGGAGGTTTTTTTTATTTTAAACGACCAACGAGGATCGCGAGTAATGTATAGGAGTCAGAGATCCTATGTTCGTCCGTAGAAGGCCCTAAATACGTGACGGTCTGGCTTTTTCTGCGATAATCGCGAGAGGTCGTGCTGATAGACTCCATAAATGAGCTATAAATGCCTTCACGATGGGAAGTATAATTATGTGACTAACAGGATTATCTCGTGTCAGAGTAGCAATGTGCGAAAGAAATTAAGTCCTTTATAGACTAAGACCTTTTTTTTGAGCGACGGCAGTTTTAGAAGAGGAGCATTTATGTCATCTGAATTTACTTACAAACCGATAATTTAAGCGCTCGGTCCTCATGATTTGTTCTTTATTAATTACAATCCCCATGCATGTGTGAGAGGAAGCAAGTCAGACATATATAGCTTGAGACAAAGAAACACCAACCAAACTGCCACGTGATCTGACGTCCTGTCCAGTACGTACAAGTGTTAGTTCTATCGAATCCTCGTCGTCAGCAGGCATTAGGCGCCTATGTCTACACCAGGAGCATCACATCTATCAAACGTCCACGTTCATCATATCCACACCAACTGCATCATGTTTGTACCAGCTGGGTCATGTTTGCACTAAACTCCACTATGTCCACACCATCTGCATCATGTCTTTACCAACTGCCTCATATCCACACCATCTGCATCATGTCTCTACCAACTGCCTCATATCCACACCATCTGCATCATGTCTTTACCAACTGCCTCATATCTACACCATCTGTCTTTACCAGCTGCCTCGTGTCCACACCATCTGCATCATGTCTTTACCAGCTGCCTCGTGTCCACACCATCTGCATCATGCCTTTACCAACTGCCTCATGTCCACAACATCTGCATCATGTCTTTACCAGCTGTCTCATATCCACACTAGCTGAATCATGTCTTTACCAGCTGCCTCATGTTCACACCAACTGCATGATGTCTATACCGATGTGGATCATGTCCATACCATCTGCATTATTTCTATACCAGCTGCATGCCTCATGTCCACACCAACTGCACTCATCATGTTTGTACTAGCTTTCTCATGCCCATGCCCTCAGAATCTTCCACGTTCTCACTTGCACCGTGTAAAGCCACAACGGCGAGCGACACTGGTGTTGGCTAGAACATGCGCGATGGCCCCAACCCTGGCTGCATGCTCACTACAGTCTGTCCTGCTTGATGTGTTCGTGAGCGCGGTATCGACAGCTTCCTTTTGTTCCGCTGCTGATAACGCGTGCCTCGCTGTTCTCCAAGCGGATGGATTTTTTGAAAGCATATTTCTTGATAACAAGGCAGGACTTGTACAAGTGTCAGTGTCTTTGAGCAAAGCTTGCGAACAATTAGCTGTTTGTGAAGAGCTGGGACCACACAACTATTTTTCATAGTTGCATTCATTTTATTTGGGTAATTTATTCGTGCTTATACTTTGGGAAGGGCTTGGGCGAGGTGTGTGGCTGGTTAATTGTCTGGCTGGCAGATCCAGGTGTCTAGTTGGTTGGTTGGTTGGATGGCTGGTTGGGTGGGAAGTTGGTTGCCTTGCTGGATAACTGGGTGGTTGGTCGATTGGTTAGTTGGTTGGCTGGCTGATTGGTTGGTGCGGTTTTGTTGTTGATTCTTTGTTTACTGTGGGAGTTTTCGGTTATTGCCTCAAAATACAAACAATCTACACAAGAAATTATACAAAATATGTTCTCAACGCCTTCTGAAATCGCAGGACTGAATTTTAAAATATGAACTTACTTTAGCAGGCACGGGAAAATGCGGTGGTCCGGTAGCCCTGCCCAGTAGAGTTCTGGCAAGAAATCACTAGCCAATTAGCCAAGTATTTTATTTTCCCCCCTCAGGGGGTTTTCGGAGAAGGAGACAACATACAGCGGACGCGAAACAATCATAGTTCACCCTGCATATGAAAAATTACTCATAGAGACAGCTCGTTGGGTTACTGTCTGCTTTGACTGATGCAGTCATTAAAAAAAGAGAAAATAAACAACCTGGTCCAGTGGAAATTTCAATGAGGCTAGAGACATTTTTGGACTCCTCTCCCTCTAAGTAAACCACAGTCACTGACTTCTAAACCAAGTTTTGCTGGACCGATTTTTTTTAAGTTTGAGCGCACCCATGACTTATTCTCAGGTTTGGAGATACGAGGGCCGTTATACACATAACCTCTGATCTGTGTCCTACCTTGTCTCTGTCTCACTGTCTCTGTCTCTCTTTCTCACACATCTCACTCACTCACGCACGCACGCATCACAGCACTCGCGCGCGCGTTAACACGAACACGCACGCACGCACCTTTGTACCAGTTTACGATGTTATGTCCTTCAAGTCTTTATTATTGTTCTTCGTTTAGAGATACGCTTGGACCAAAAGACGATTCTAATGACGCTTCTTTCAAATGTACACGTTTCACCTTTCCAGGACAGGTCAGTGAATCATGTGCGGGTGGATGTAGATGCAAAGAAGCAGTTTCTGAGATTTATTGTTGCTCGTGAAGTGAGAGGGAGGGAGGGATGAGGTCGACAGTGAGGTGAGGGTAGAATTGAAAGGGGGAGGAGGAGGAGACAGCGACAGAGAACAGAAACAGCGAACAGAATAAGTGGGGCGGGAGGACCCACACGTCCCGACTTGTCAGCAATTCGGCTTCCTAGCTCATTGCACCGTAAGGCGGTTTCCCCTAGACGAGATCAGAAGGGATGTGATTGGGATTTGCGGGTCAAGTTGAAGCGCTACCGCGGTCGATCTAATAGAACGCCGCCTTTCAGTGCACCAACTGCCACATCCCCAGCTGGTACAGCCAGGATATTATGTGTAAATATAGCGTACTACCATCGAAGTATTACCATCAGATTGCGTGAGGGCTGATCAATAATCGATCGGCAGCGAAAAGGTCAGACAAATAATTAAAGCACATTACAAGGTGCTACATGCTGCAGCTAGCAGTCAGCTAGGAAGAAACAGACTCTCCAAGGTTGTGACAGCAACGAATAAAACGTTTAGCTGTGCTCGCCAATGTTCGCTGTCGCAAGGCGTCCCTCGTATGGTCCCAGCTTCCCGTAATTAATTAATCCGCTTAATTTGCTCGACATTCCAAGTTTCCCATTATAGAGGCTTAGCCCTTTGAGAAGATTCACATAGATAGCTTTAAGTTTATGGGACTGCCGTTAGGGGTATCCTTAATAATTAGGCCTGTCTTGTATGTGGGTATATCAAGACAAATTACAGTTTTCCCTCAATCGATTTAAAGAAAAAGTAAGATGATAATTTAGCCAGTATAGCCCTTTTCGTCCACAGATTAATAACAAGAAGGCCTATAATCGAAAGTGAAGAGACTTTTCTTATGAAAAGTAACTGTATATCGTGCAACCAGGGTATTTCTTTTAGATAATTTGAATCAAGATTAATGAAATATGCAGGCCGAAGTTAACGATACTGTGTAAAAAGTATGCAAAACGACACTGGCGATGAATCCGAGGTCGATTTTTCAGAGCGTAAATAAATTAGAACCAGAGCTGAACTGGAGATGTGCGAAATCTCTTACCTTTAAGATCCTATTTCGAATCAGGAAGAAAGCGGGACTAAGTTAAGTTGCTCTATTTCACTCAAATTATCCGTGATGTTTACAGAAACAAGTAGCTGAGTCAGTTATAGATTTCACTGTTTGTGCGGCAGAACGCAACTCTTTTTCTCTCTCCCTCCCTCACTTTTTCCTCCCACCTCCACCCCCACCCCTAGCCCCCCACTCACAGATGTGTCTTATATTCAATTCCTATATGTTACTTGTAGTATGTATTATGTCGCGGAAGTAATGTTGTGTAACCTGTTTGTATAATTGTAAAATACCCCAAGCGTGAAAGAATAATTGTCAGTGTCATTGTCAACAAACAGCACGGCAACATCGTGAAGGGCCAGATTCGACAAGTGCATTTGTCGAGTATTGTCTTGTAATTTAACGCAGCCGTTAGAAGGCAGTCGGAGGAAATGATAAAAAAAAGCTTTTTTTCTAAATACAAACTTCGCAAGACTGGGAAACAGAGATGACATGGAGACGTCAGATCCACTGAGACACGATCTCATTTATCTCTCTCTCTCTCCTTCCTCTCTCTTCACACACACACACATAACAGAGAGAGAGGGGTGGAGGGGCGCAGGGGCGCAGGGAGGTGAGGAGAGATGGAGGCAGGAATGTAGACGTGAATGTAAAAGCATAGAAAGTCGCCTCTTTGCAAAGGTACGCAATCCAGAATTAGTGTCCTCGTTCGTGCGTTGACGATCGCAGTTCTTCCCCTTCGATCTCAAGACTCCCCATTGTATCAAATGTGTGTACGTCTTCCTCATGAAATGGAAATCCCATAATATTATCCGCAGACGCACAGACCCCGGTGCCTGCTTGAGTGTGTGAAAGCAGGTAGTGTGCGAAAACACCCACACATATAAAACCAAACGGAAATAAAAGCACAAGGCCCGCTTTTTAAAATTAACTATCGTTCATAGCTCGATATTCGACCAGCATTTTATTCCACTGTTCAAAACTTTTCAGTTCTGTCAAACGTCATAAAAGACTAAGGAAAAGAAAATATGGCAATAGGGTTTTCCACGCACATAAGAGTTCCTATACTTTCGAAAGTTTATGAAATTTCCTAAATAACTCGGAGGTGTATTGGAACAGGGGAGGACCTTTGACGGAGCTGTTTCGTTATTCATCTTGGTCAACACATTCACAGTACAGTTTTGCTACCAGTTCGTCGAATAAACCTTATTCTTGTTTCTGAATTCCATGTCTATAAAGTATAGAGTTATCCTAATTACACTGGTGTCAAGAAACTAAATGCACGTGAGAACTAAGGGAAGATCGAAGTGTTCATTAAATAGTGAAAACAAATAAAGCGCGTGAAACCTTCACATGGGAAGAAAGTATGCTGAAGTTATGTTCAGCATCTCGGGATAGCCTTGCCGTTACGCGACACGCAGCCTCAGGCGCATTTCCTAACGTAGACGTTGCAGTCGTATGAAAACCATGACTGGAAACTCAGCGACGTTGGACTGATGGGGCTGGTGCGCTCGACGACGTACAGGTAACACGAGCTATTATGTGTTCTCCAGTAACTAAAGGAGCGGCAGCTGACGTCTGCATAGCAGTGAGCCCTGCATTCGTCCAAGGATACGCCTGTCAGCGGGCTGCTGGTGTTTGTGTAGAGGCACGGATATTGTACTGTGTCGTTCAGCACCACGTCTTCCGAGCACACTGCAAATAGACCACAAGTTCAATTAAAGTTCGGGGATGGCTTGCACGAGCGTGCGTGTCTGCAGTTCGCGTCATAAGAGCACTTTAAGGCTCGTTTACCCTGTGTATTTCCCAGACATACAAACGCTCATGCAGCCCATGCAGCCCATTTTGTAACCACTTCAAAAGCTACTGTGCAGCCTGAGTTACATAGTACTACAGCTGTCACGTGTTGGGGTCTGGTGGGTCAAGGAGATTGCACCATAGATTCCAGGTGTGATCCATCCTCGACTCTCCGGCCCTAATTAAGGTCTATTATCCCCTTGTTCAAGCCGCCATCTAGCCGCTCACGTCATCACAAGCCCAGGTTCGGTCCCTGTTCACACTTATGATCGGGGGTGCTGGCCCTAGAAGCAAGGGGCAAGGTGTTACTTACCTTGGGGAGCGACTAGTGCAGGTGTTATTCGCCCTGAGGCTGGCCAGGTGTGCTTTAGTTTGTTCAGGGGAAGATTATGTCGCTGGAGGAATCCAGTGACGCGTAGTATCGAGCATCAAGGGCTTTGATGTAGCCGATGGTTGTAAACGACCAGGAAGGGGAGGGGGTAGTTGTGTCCACACTAGGTGTCCACTTAGGGGCGTGTTCTACTAGTTGACACGGGGTGTGGCTTCTACTGTCTCTNGCCTGATTGGTTGATACATGTAACCGCCTTGTTGACCACGTGCGTGTGAATGAAAGAATCTATGGACGAAAGTTGAAGATAAAAGGACTGGTTTAGACAGTCGAATTATCTTCTGCCCAAAACATCCTGCGAGAGGGCATCTTCTGCCCAAACATCCTGTGAGAGAACGTCTTCTACCCAAGTATCCTGTGAGAGGACATCTTCAGCCAAATCTATAGTGAGGGCTTTGTTAGCCTGAACTCCTGTGAAGAAGAGCTGCTGTGGGGAGACGTACGTGTCTTGTGGTACAACTCTGCTGAAGGCTGAAGGATTCAGCTGCAGAATTTGATGTGTCTCGTTCTGCTAGACGTGTCGAGGTCTAGCAGCGACAGCACGTGGCTTGAGTAGACCAGTTGCATAGCGCAAGGGACTCTGCGAAGGTGTGTGATCCTTCCAGACTGGCGAGATTCTAGCAGCACGTGTTCCTCTGCTGTGGGTAACCTCTACGCTGACCGGGCGGGAGAGGACTGCAGAACGTAAAGGAGGGAGACCGAAGACCGCGGACAGACAATCGTCTGAAGCAGGGGGCGAAGGTCCAGCCTTACAAGGAGGCTGTCTGTAACCTAGCTCTTTGGGTGAGCTCAAGGGGCTGTGTGTCAGCCTTTGGGAAAACGTCATATCCTCTGTGACGTGTGTGATCGTCAGCATCGAAGTCTGCTGTTACGTGGAGACGTTCAAGAGGTCTTCAGGGTATCTACTGGTGAAAATATCCAAGGATCGAAGGAGCGCTCCAACGTACAGACTGTCGTGCGGACTGTAAGAAGCATTCGGGAACGAGTGTTGTGTTCTGTGAGTGTTGTGTATAACGTGGTCATTCTTTTCTCGTAAGCAAAGGCGAGATTGAGGTACGTGCATGTTTTGTCATTATGTTTAGTGGCGAGGCGGGTGATGTAGGTTGGTATTAGATGTTATTGTAGACCTAGCTCAAACAGAAGGAAATTGCGGGAGCCCTAGAGTTGAAACGAGTTGTAGCATATATTGTCTTGATTGTAAATACTCGCTGTTTTCTATCAACAATACATTCTTCTATTTTGTGTTCACTGTATTACGGTCTTTTGTTGTTCTTTATGGGAGACTGTAGGTGGTGGGGGCTCGGCCATATGATTAATAAATCATATTAATTAACTTTAATGATACAGTGATAGTTCCACCTACGTATATGTCACACTCTTGACGGTGGTCGTGAGAGCAGACGACCCGTCAAGAGCAAAATGAAATCTCCCAAGCTGTGACAACAGCCTTGAGTTATATAGTACTACAGGCTTGAATTATATAGCACTACAGCATTGTGTTATATAGTACTACAGCATTGTGTTATATAGTACTACAGCATTGTGTTATATAGTACTACAGCATTGTGTTATATAGTACTACAGCGTTGTGTTATATAGTACTACAGCATTGTGTTATATAGTACTACAGCACTGTGTTATATAGTACTACAGCATTGAGTTATATAGTACCACAGCATTGTGTTATATAGTACTACAGCATTGAGTTATATAGTACTACAGCCTTGAGTTATATAGTACTACAGCCTTGAGTTATATAGCACTACAGGCTCCTTGATTATTTGCGAGAACTACACAACAGACACAAACTTGGGTACATATTTTACACAGCTGGTGAGGAGGTGGAGTTGCATGATCGTTTGTAGTCCCCCCATCCCCCTGCGTAAATACAAACAAGCGAGAGGGCCTTATGGGGCGGTCCCCTGTCACCCTTCCGGGTAGTGATGGCGTACATGAGAGAGTGAGGTGTACACCAGCTGACGTCAGAGATCCTATAAGGATCTGGTTAGCCGGTTAGCTGTCTTTACTCACGATAACGCTTGCCTATAAGCAGCGCCCATCAGGTGTTCTGTTCTTTGAAGATCGAGTTGCCTCGGGATTTTGTTTCCTTTAAGGACAGTTTCGTGTCAGTTAAAGAATATTATACAAACATCTTTAACGTAACAGTGGTGTGATATTTAAAGTTTACGATAGTACCGAATTTTATTAATATACTGACCGGCAACGCAAGCATTCTTGCTAGTAGAGTAAAAGAAGGCAGGATGACAAACACATCGGAAACCGGACAAGCATATACTGTTGGGATCATACGTGCGGCAGAAGCTGTTGTTCCAAAAGCAGAACTCGGAAAGCCAGGCATCTGTTTAAAGAACCAAGTTACATCTGAGGGATTTTTGTGCACAGACTATAGGTTCTAGTCAAGACAATTACTGTACATGTACAACTAAATAAACTGTAACTGCATGACTCAATAAATGACTCAATAAAATCCTTTTGTAAATACCACTCTCTCTCTCTCTCTCTTTATTTTGTGGATTCTCTCTCTTTCTCAACACAGACCCCCACACACGCACGTGCAGACAAATACACACGTACATTCTTCGTTGATTAGTTTTTACTGTTCAATTCCATCTTTTCTCTTTTTCTTTTTCTCTCCCTCACTCCCCATATGGAGGTTGCTTTTTTCGCAGTGCTAACCAGCTCTGATGTCTGATCAGGCATATCAGATGGTCGGAATATATTAACAGTCTATAATTACCTGGAGTTGCAGGACTAGTCGTAGCGGTGCTGGTGGTGGAGGTACTGGCGGGGGTGGTGGTGGTGGTGGTGATGGTGGTGGAGGTACCGGCGGTGGTGGTGGAGGTACTGGCGGGGGTGGTGGTGGAGGTACCGGCGGTGGTGGTGGTGGAGGTACCGGCAGTGGTGGTGGTGGAGGAGGTACCGGCGGTGGTGGTGGTGGAGGTACCGGCGGTGGTGGTGGTGGAGGTACCATCGGTGGTGGTGGTGGAGGTGGAGGTACCGGCGGTGGTGGTGGTGGAGGTGGAGGTGGAGGTACCGGCGGTGGTGGTGGTGGTGGTGGTGGTGGTGGAGGTACCGGCGGTGGTGGTGGTGGAGGAGGTACCGGCGGTGGTGGTGGTGGT
>SMGT01010074.1:1024544-1035324 GCA_004794575.1 Lanistes nyassanus | reverse complement strand
ATCGTTTGAATTAACAAGCTATGAATTGGGTTATACTACATTTCTTCTTTCACAAAAGATAGCACCAAAAAAGAAAATCTATTTTCGAAATCCACAGTTTATGTAGCATTTTTAAAAGTTGTTCGTTTCATGCAAAATTCTTTATTCATTGCAAAGCTGTAGTCATAATCTAAGTTTCTACCACAGATATTCGGAAGTATTTTGGCACGTGTAAGACATTCTTTAGCTGTGATTGATACTGACAGCGCATGAAAATGGAAAGTGTGCAAAATATACATTTAGGGCAGCTTTTCAAAACTTTATAACCACATTTGAGCTATTCTTTTCTATTATCTGAACTTTACACGCAAGTAGATAAAAATTGGCAGGATTTAGAGAGCCCCGTGGGCAAATGCGATCTATTTTTCTGATCATAACAGAAGGGAGGCAGGTTAGTCGGAGGCTTGCAGCCACATTCAGCTGTTATCTTCTACTTAGAATTTCGCAGACAAGTAACAAAGGCAGCAAGTCCAGCTGGTTTGCTTACACACATTGGCCTTGCCAAACAAGAGCTAAAGTGGACAACCAACGCAATTTTGAAAATAATCATCCATACATACACACATTTCTAATCACATCAGAAACAGAAAAAGATACTGTCTCTCAATGCACACTCTTACCACTGCTGAGTTGGTGTGTTGCCACAGTCAAAACACGTGGTAGGTTTGTGCTGATTGACAATACAGCAGCATATAGGCTACAGTTTTTTGAGTAGATGGGGTGCATTAGTATACTAGGTTTTCATAAAATCTGTGAGAATTGATTTCAGTAACAAAGAGCTAAAATTTTTTCATCTGGTACAGGATATAGCTGTAGGCACAATTTATTGCAAACGGTGTTCGTCTCTAAGAAAGTACATTTCAATGATAAACCCTTCATTTACCTTTACAAAGAGAATATTAACTTACAGATTTGACAATACATATTTTCAACTCTATTCTGTCTGAACCAATGCATTTGAAATATAAATAAGAACTTTTGAAACAGTTTTCCGATTTCCTGTTTTTCTATTTCTAATTTGATTTTGTTGCCCAGAAGATATTGTACTTAAAGTTCAAAGCAGTAAACACAAGGCAAGTGGTTATCTAGGGAGAAAGATAGTTATCTAGGGAGAAAGATAATTATCTAGGGAGAAAGATAGTTATCTAGGGAGAAAGATAGTTATCTAGGGAGAAAGATAATACTAAAATAGCACCTAACATCAACAACTTAATATTGTCTGTTTTATATCTAAGCATGCGTGCAGCTCTGTTCTTCACAAAGTCTAAACTCTTCACTTGGTTATCAGCTATTTCCCTTAGTATCTGCCCAGTAAAACTGGTCAGTATGGCTACATTTTTAATACCTATTTTTTCTAAAGACACAAAGGCACACATTTCTTTCTAGGTGGTATTATCTCAAAGTGCCTGTCTGTCAAAACGTCATTTTCAGATCAGAGCTGAATTGCTTAACGTTTGTATCGCTGTTGCTTAGATAATAGTGCTTGTAAACGTTACTGGGGCAATGGGACTTGTTTGTGCGAAAAGTACACTCAAATGTTTCATAATTGCACATTGAACATATCAAATATACAGTGACCGCCACCCTCCCCCGCTATCCACGCGAAAACACAAAATGACAAACACCATTTCCACACATTGTTTTTCTGTCAGACAGCTCACTACATCCGTCAAAAGCGCAGACTGACGTGACCTGTAACGACTGGTAAAGCGCGTGACGGGGGAAGTTCGTGACGCTAGCAACAGAAGGAGCCATGGAACCAAAATGGCCGCTACTGGGGAATCCCTCTTTCGATGACGTCAGAATAAACCAATGATTCTGGAGACGACCTCCAATCGCTGCCGAGTGGACTCAGGCAATGTCTAGGTATTACACAGACTGCTGTCTCGAGTCGAGAGGCATGATTCTGTGACGTCATGATTCGCACGACCAACTGTAAGCAACAATTTTTCTTGTCGGGGAGTGTACGTACATGTGCCTCACGCAGCTGACGTTAATGCACGGTCCATGGTAAGCTGGTCTTTAGAATAAATACACGTCATTCGCAGCACCTCCAGACATTCATGTGACGTCATCGAGATCTAACTGCAGAAGGTCGGTTACGTCAGACTGGTGTCGCTGGTCACACAGATGGACAGGTGATGGGCACCTCTCTCTATTCTGATCACTTCTTGAGGAAAGCTGCAATGTAATCAAACACAAGTGATAGAACAATAACCAGGTGCAGGAAACAAAGAAATGCTTTGAATCTAGAGCCAACGTCACACAGTGCAACACAAAGCATCCAGACCAGGGAGACTGCTGTTCTTCCAAGATGGACGCTACTGTCGAGGTATGACATCACACGTGTCACTAAGGCAGCTGAAAAGTAATTTTTCAGATATATCCACAAACAGCCAAGTTCCATATAAGTTCTGCGTGCGTGCCTGCGTACGTGCGTGTGTGCGTGGATCCGCGTGCATAGATCAGAAATGATGTACTGAAAAAAAACGATTTGTTTCCGTCACACATACTTTCACAACAAGTTTTTGAGAACTATTTTCTATTGCACATATGCTCACAGCAAAAAGCAGTAGTGAGCATGTAAAAAACTTAGGAAAACTTTGGCATCTATTTAGCAAAATGGCAATTAGTGTTAGTGTTTAATTGTTGAAGATTAATTAAAGGTTGTCCCGTCACCTGATCTTAGGTAGTCAAGAAGTGGGGGTGTATGAAACCCTAGTTTTCTGTGGGTCAGCAACGTGAGAGCGGTGCCTTTCACATCTCGCTCCCTTACCTTCCCTGACACATGGGACAGGTACCCATTCCCAGGTGGGTGAACCGGGGGGAGGGGGGAAGTGTGATGCGGCGCCTTGGTATCGAGCCCTGATGCAGCACCTTGGGGTTCGGAGGTCAGCGCTCTAACCTTTAGGCAATGTGCTTCCCCTTTAGTTGTACGTACCATTAAAAAGAAAAAGACATATGGCCTTATATTTGTATCTGACAGACAGTACACAGCATATCTGGTTTGCAGCTGCACATGTTAGACTTTACTACACGCACCTTTCCCCTCAAACTTGAGCTTGTACGGAAATCTGTAAGTTTAATAATTTATAGGCCCTGACGTTTGCACTTACGAACGCAGGCGTTGGTCAGAGGATTGTAGTAGTCTGTCGGGCTACAGGCGCAGAAGAACATAACACAAATGCTGTTTTTCACGTAGAAGCAGTCACTGAAGACAGAACAGCTTTTCCCTTTCCACGAAGCTGTTTGGGTAGAAGTTTACACAAAACTTTAACCCATCGACACGTGTACATGAAAATCATTTCGTTGTTCTCATTCAATACTCGTTGACAACATTGATCCTACTGTTAGTTTCACATAATGTACACAAAACCAAACTGCTAATAAAAAATATGAATTTCCCTCCAAAGAAATTGAATAATTTATAAAGTCATTCATTCATTTATTCAGTCAGTCAGTCAGTTAGTCATTTAGTCGGTCGGTCGGTCGGTCGGTCGGTCGGTCGGTCGGTCGGTCGGTCGGTCGGTCGGTCGGTCGGTGTCATCAAACACTGCCACAAACTACTATCGGCTGAAGGAATGTCGAAAAATAATTTTTTTTAAATAAAACCAGTTTTCTTTTTAAAAATGTGCTAGCAAAATATAAAACCCCTTAAGTTTTGTGACAACTCATCTGTTCTAACACTGTTTTTAGGATAAAGAGTTCTTAACAAATTCTTTACTAAACAGCTTCACTGAACACAGACTATAACTTGGTTTCATTTACTTACTGGTAGTTGCGGGGGTAGTCGTCGATGTGGCACTATCTGTGGGTGTAGTTGTAGTAAGTACAGTTGTAGTTGTCGTTAACGTCGTCACGGTGTTGGAAGCAGTGGGTGCTGACGCTAGTGTGGTTGTCGCGGGGGTGGGAGATGCGAGGACCATGTCGTTGCCTGTAGACGCCGCTGTGCTTATGCCTGAAGATGCAGATGTCGGAGTGGAGGCTGTTGCTAAAGACGTAGTGTCTGTTGTGGCCGGCAACGTGTTTACCTCTGTAGATGTAATCATGTTTACCTCCGTAGATGTAATCATGTTTACCTCCGTAGATGTAATCATGTTTATGTCTGTAGATGTAATCATGTTTACCTCTGTAGATGTAATCATGTTTACCTCCGTAGATGTAATCATGTTTATGTCTGTAGATGTAATCATGTTTACCTCTGTAGATGTAATCATGTTTATGTCTGTAGATGTAATCATGTTTACCTCTGTAGATGTAATCATGTTTATGTCTGTAGATGTAATCATGTTTATGTCTGTAGACGTACTTGAATCTCTGTAAATGGATGATGTAACGCTTGTATTGTTCTTTGTAACAGGTGCTGAATCTACCGGCGTGATTGTTTCAGATGTGGTCATCGTAACGAGTGAGTTTTCACCTGCTGTAGACGCCTTAACTTTAGGTGCAGTGGAATCCGTCTCTGGAGAAGTGGTTGTTGTCATAAGTGTTTCATTAAAGGTGTTTATGTTTATTGATGTGCCAGACGTCGTATTCGTCCAGAAAGTGACGTCTGTCGCTGTTGAGAGTACTGTTGGCGCAGGGATGTTGTCAGTAGTTAGCGAAGACGTCATGAAAGCAGCTGGTGTTGGGCTCGGTGTCTGCTGAAGACCAGTTTCCGTCCGGTGTCGGAAGAGATAAAGCCTGGTGCCCGTCTGTTGCGCACCTTCTGTCGACGCGTTCACAGAGTGGGCGGAATAACAGCGACACTGCCTGCAACCTAGATCACACTCACGGTGAGTGAGTGAGTGGCTTGTGTTTCTTTACATCAGACTATTGCCAAGTACTCAAAGTCTTAAAGGTGCACGTGAGTGAATGCGCGCGTAAAATATTTTTTAAAATATGTTCGTGTATTCTGTGGTATAGACACGATTAATGTGCAAGGAAGAGTACATGTTCGGTGTAGGTTTCTGTAGGTATGTAGGTCTGCTTGCCCAAATATAAGTACTGGGGTTCGTGCATATGTAAATTTGTCTACGTATTTAGATTTGTTGATTTATCTAAAATGAGTTTCATCTTTGCTATAAATTACCTATTACTAAGATTTTTGAGTAAAAACCAAAACAAATACGATGTTGAAATGATGCGTTACCTTTCGCTGTAACACTGGAAGACACGGTAAAACTGACGCTCTTGGCCTCAGTCAAGCAAGTTACAGCACACTCGGTCAGTGACCTCCCGACACCTGTCCACAGCAGGTCTCCTGAGAATACAGGACGCGCTTCGAAGAGTCCGAGATCAGCGCGCACTTCTGCTTGACACACCTGGCTGACTGAAGTCATCAGCAGCACCATCGAAAGCCTCCACGTCATGGCGGGTGACGGCGTTGCTTCACGATCACTTTTGCCAGGCAAAACTCTCAGATTCTCACAATTTTAAAAAATTGCTTGGACGGATTTTTGATGCAGTTGTCGATGCAATAGTTTCTTTCTGTTAAATGTTAAATGTTAAATGTAAGGCCGGTTACCCACCTAACATGCCATTCGCGCTCTCGACTTTAAGATGGAGCCAAGACTGTTGTCTTTATAATCCTAGCGCGACAAAGAAAACACGTCTTTGTTCTACTGTTTCTGACTTATCAGCATTAGAGTTAATTACGAGCAAACAGGACCCACAATCCCGTGCCCTGATGCACATTACGGTATTGCATTGCTGTCTGTTGACGTCTGGCCTGGCACACACCTAGGAAACGTCGTGCGGGCTTGCCTGCGTGCGCTTGTGTGTGTGTGTGTGTATGTGGGTGCGTGCGCTTGTGTGTGTGCGTCTGTGTGTATGTGGGTGCGTGCGCTTGTGTGTGTGCGTCTGTGTGTATGTGTGTGTGCGTGTGTGTGTGTGTGTGTCTAAGTGGGTGGGTGCGTGCATGAGAACTAGTAGAAAACGGCGAGAGCCAGAGACAGGGAAGAGACCCGTGTTGCTAGATCGATATCTGAAAATGTCTATTTGCTGTTTCGTCAACAACTCCTATGTTAGAAACCAAAAGACTCAGTCACACATGTCGCCAGTTAAAAAGCTCAGCCCTTGGCCAACCTCCGTGACTAAAACCTGCCTCACGCAGCATTCAGAAATGTGAGTCATGGCCTCAGTAACGCTCATTTGCCATGACGGATCCCGGGGGGGGGGGGGAACATTTTTGGTAAAAGCAGCCCGTAAATATGTCATGTGGTTCTGTGTCCAAGTACGTTATTTGTGTGTTGCCTTCCAACTGGATAGTAATTATCCAGGCGATACGTCACGAAAGACATCAAAGCAAACTCGTACTGACAGGGAGCCGAAGTAGCACAAGCCGATGTGTAGCAGTAAAATTGTAGGAAAAAGTAGGAATCTCGCCAAGTCGCAGGTAGGGCCAAATCACCTGGGTATCAGTCAAACTGTACCAAATAAAACTATCTATAAAAAGATGGGAGCCATAAGGTCTTCAAGCCAATTTTAAAAGAATTACTGGACGCGCAAATGCAAAGTAACTATCTTCAGATATCGATAAGCAAGATATTAGCAAATTCTGACAGGCAGAGCTAAAATATGTTGAATCCTTATAGGTGAAATCTTTTCTTATTGACAAATACAATTTAAAACTGATCGTTGTGTTCCACTTTACAGACCTGCGCAACGGAACTCCAGAAATGGAACATATGAATCTGATGGAAATTTCTCGCCCAGTCGCAGATGCAATGCCCCCCTAAAAGCGGGAAAGAACACACACGAACCTGAATGCACCCAGTCACACCGCCTTTCTGTGTGCACTTTTCGATTTCACAAACTCTCTCCATTCACCACTAGCAGCAATGCAAGGACTAAAATAAAAATCAGTCGACCAGCAGAGCCAGTCAGACTACATCATCCCCTACAGTTAACTTCCGGTACTAACAGAATCAAAATAGATCCATGACACAGTGGTGTTTGTCAGACTGTTTAAATTTGACAATTGTTCTGTCCGTGGTGGCGCACATTTATATTATCAACTATGGGCTGAAACGAACTGCAAATTAGATTTTCAGAGTAACTGCAGGCGGAAATTAGTATTCTGAACGCGTGTATCACGTTAGGCAAACAAGAAGAGCCTTTGGTTCAGTGTACATTGTTTTAGCAGTCCTGTCTAAATCCATATCTAAAGCTTTTCTGCTGAGTAATGTAAAGCAGCTGTTGAATTCTGGTAGAATTTTTTAAAGCTAGAACAAAAGGAGAAATAGAAAGAAAGAAATAGAAAGAAAGAAAAAGCAGAAAACAAAACTAACAAACAAAACATCCAATGAAATTGTTAGGCTTATCTTGTTTGCTCTGTTAGATAACACACAAAAACAGACAGACAGAGACAGCCAAGCCAAAACAAAGTACAACTAAACAGGGAGCATCTATGACTATATCATGTATGTGGTTGGCTGCTATTCTCTAAAGCCTGTCTAACAAGTATTTGAGAGATCACTCAAGCGTTTTAGGGATACACGGGGAATGGACATCAAAATTAAGGATGAAAAATAGAAGCGGCGATTTCAGAGAATAACAGCAATAATAACACTAGGTCATTCTTACAGCGTATTCCAGAATTCAAGGCCCTGCGTAACATCACTGGGAACAGCACATGCTGATAACGATCTAACCATCACACACAGCTTTAATGTTGCACTCAAATATTACAAAACATAAAGACATAATCTGAGACTAGAAGGTACGAAATTTAGGCGAAATATCCTTTAAACACAAAAGCTTTAAAGTTTTTTTAAGAAGGAGAATGTTCAAGTAACTGATAAATCCGCTTTACTTTGTGGCAGGACTGTCTGGCTAGTTCGGTGCTGCGTTGAATACATCAAATTAATTGAATCCATTCGTTGATCAGATATTTCTTTAAAGGATTTTGTTAGCCATATTAATACTTAATCATAGTAATAATATTATTATCTATAAAGATGGTCTGGTGGCAAACTGGTAAAGTGCTTGATTCCAAGATAAAAGAATGCATCGTAGTTTCAGACATTCTGTTTACAGGGCAGTCTGTTGGCGTAATATAGCCTTAACTGCTGACTCGATTTATAATAGAAATAATATTTCTATTAAAATAACTATTTCGTATTGTCTACATTGTCACATGTCAATCTTAGGGTATCACCTGTCACTCATAGGTTGGCTTGTTTTCCCCGCCCCTTCTCATCACACTTAGGGGTTAGCTGGACGCTCGCCATTGGTCACGGCAAGTCGCCCTGCTCCACCGAGTCTGACCAGAACCGGTTTAGCCCAGTTTTAAGGCGTCAGGGCGTTAGTACTTAAGCAGGGGAAAAACACTTACTGGAGAGCGACATAGGGACACACAGAGCGACAAAGATACACACAGATCGACATAGGGACACATCGGAGGACACACGGAGAACGGACACTGAGAGAGTGTCAACGTAGGACGACCACGTGTTAGCCCACGGACTTCTGCCCCCCTCGCCATTTTGCCAAAAAAGTAGAAGAAAAAAAGGACTCCAGCTCTCTTGCAGTTACACAGGGTAATCTGCCGAACGCCTCGAGGGACTGACGCGTAATAGGGACTACTGGACGTGCCTTATAAGTAAGGTCTGCTCTTACCTTAAACTTATCTTAGAGTCGGGGACTCACGTTGTTTTAAGATAAGTGGTTTTATCCTGCGGGAGACAGAAGACGTCATAAGCTAGTGGCCGGGCACATGCCAAAGAGGTGGGACAGAAAGAAGTGTGGTCGTGGGTGTCATAGCTTCTGTGTCCGTCGATGAATAGCTTTAGAGCCGCGTATTGCAGTTAAGCAGTAGTTTCGGTAGTGATCAGTGTTGGTGCTCTTGTGTCGGTCACGTATCGTAACCGCGTATTGCAATAAAGCAGTAGTTTCGGGAGTGATCAGAGTAGGTGCTCTGTCGTCGGTCACTTCTCGTCGCTGTGTTCTGCGGAAAAGTAGTGTTTCAATAGTGACAAGAGTAGATGCTCTTTTGGTGGTCACTTATTGATTCAGTTTGATAGCTTTGTTATTGTGTATCGCAGAAGTTGCTGTTTCAATAGTGACAAGAGTAGGTGCTCTTTTGGTGTTCACTTATTGATTCAGTGATTAGAGCGGGATCATAGGCCGTTTCGCAGTTTGATTTCCCTCTTGCATTGATTTGATTATTTCCTTTGTCTGTTGCACGTGGTATGACGTCATCAGGCAGCGTCTTACCCTAGACATGAGCACGGTGATTCTCTGTAAATAATTTGTAGATATATTTGATGTTGTCGAGCCAGTTAGTGTTTGAAATATATGTTGAATAACAGTTTGCTGCAGTTGTGTGTTTTACGAGGGTGGGGGCTCTTGAGCTAGTAGTGTTTTGCCTGTGAGAGACTGAGCGAACGTATCAGTGTATGAGAATCTTTTCCCTCGGTAGATGTCTCTAGTTGTTCACATTATTTCACAGCGTCGTCACCCTTTGGTTTAGAAACCATTGACCTGAAGCAGTAAAGGTTTTGGTGACGATTGCTAGATTAAATCTACATTTACGAGATCGCCATAAAAGTTGACCAGTAATTCTGAAAAGTCGAAGTCCAATAAGTAAAGGTACCGCCCGTCACCTCACATACATGACAGAGGGATGGACAGGATAAGCAGATTGCAGTGGACACATCAGTTGCTGAACACAAGTGAAATGCTTATAAACACGGATTTATACAGCTCAATCAAAATGATAATAACAATGGCAATGATCTTTCATTACTCTTTCACCACTGAGTGGGGTGGTAGTGGCGAATGAATTGTTACAAACTTAGTTCACCAAACTATTAAAACAAAAAATATATGCATAGTGCATACAATACAAATAATATAAGCAACTGTTATTTTGCGGATTGCTGAATAAGAAAATCATACAAACGTGCTTGGCTGGATGCATTTCAAGCAGGACTCGCTGTAAACTTTTAAAAAATATGTAATTAATTCATTAATCATTAAATAAATACTTGTCCATGGACTAAGTGTGACACTATCTCAGCCTAGTCGCAGATCCAGGAAAGTTCTAGACGTTGACAATAAACCACCTTCGGGCCAAGACGGAACAGCAGATCGGAAGTGATTCATGCGAGATGTGACTTGTGACATGCGCTGGTGCTTTGAGAACTTCTCTTTCTGCGGGCTACTTGTAGTTCAATCTGAAAAAATGGGATATTAATCTAGTCTGAAATATTACAAGTATGGCGAACTCTCCATTCCCATACACACAAAATACCTCCAACCTCCATGGCTGGCTGACATGAACATTTGCATTTGCTGTTCCGGTCATAAAAGCGATCGTGGGGCCAGTTCACTTTGTCTACCTGTCGTGCAGCTTTACGTGTGAACAGGAGATATAACCACCCATGTAATCCACCCTTGGACGACAATGCTATCCTCTCCAAAAGTCATAAAAAACCGTACCATCTGGCAGAAATCCTGTTAAAGCACAACAGGAGGTAATTCATGCAAAAAAAATTAGGAATGATACAGATATTTGAGTGCTATGCATCATTGTGACTCGAGGTTATATTTATTTTTTGTTGTGTTTTACTTTGCATTCGCCCAAGTAACACACAATTTGTCTTGGACTGTCCCTTACTTTTACAAAGTCACCCTCAGATTTCAGACTAGATAGTCAGTTTGGCTCTTTGTTTAAAAAAAAACTCCAGAAGCACTGGAGTCAGACCCATATATCGCTGTGGTATGTAGCAGTCAGACCCATATATTGTTGTGGTAT
>SMGT01010074.1:998509-1010830 GCA_004794575.1 Lanistes nyassanus | reverse complement strand
ACTGCTTGCTGTAATACTCAATGTGCTTGGGGTCACTAGATTACCAGCTGTAGTACCTGCTGCGCCGAAGGTCTGTGGATTAGCAACTACAGTAATTACTGTGACCTGCGTCTGGGGGTAACTGGTTGTGCCTTGAGTCTGTGGATAACTGGCTGTGACCTGCGTCTGTGGATAACTGGTTGTGCCTTGAGTCTGTGGATAACTGGCTGTGCCTTGAATCTGTGGATAACTGGCTGTGACTTGAGTCTGTGGATTACTGGCTGTGCCTTGAATCTGTGATATGTTGACTGCAGTACTCCATGTGCCTGAATTTTGTGGAAAGGTGGTTGCAGAATGGGATGTACCCGTTGCCTGTGGAGTAATGCTGTCTGCAGTTGCGGAACCACCATTCTGTGCAATATTTGCTTGCGTGCACACATTCTGGCACTGTGAAACCAGAAGCATGAGGGTTATAAGAGTCCAAAAGTCCATAGCCGAAATCTCTTTTTCTTCAAGTTTTCTTTTCCTGTGTGTATCTCCCAAGCTTTCTTTTTCCCTGTCACAAATATTTTTAATAGTGTTATGCTTAAAAAGCAAGTTAAGTCCCTGAACTGAGTGTTTGTTTTAAAATTGTCCTGTCCGAATGTTTACTTGATGACATGGTAAAACTAAAGGTTGACATTTTGAAAACTAATTTTACTGTCTCAAAAAAACATTCTACAAAATCCACGTTTAAAAACTGTTTCTCAAAATATAGCCAATGATTATGATTGCGTTTGTTTGGAAAGGGAATTATTTTTCAAAATGAAGCTATTGCATTTGTTCGCTTGAAACGTGCAAATGCGCGACCGGATTCTTATGTCAGCAATTATCTGTTTCTTTAGCACACGCTTGCCGTTTTTTGGATGGGGGTAAATAAAAAAAGTGATTATGCCCTGACTGTAGCTCTGCTGATCCGCTGGAATCACACACACAAAATGCAAATGTCCTGTCTTCAACAATGTTATCAACATACCAGCTCTCGCAGCACAGAAACCACAGCTTACAAGATGTCTGCTTAAGGACAGCAGGCGATGACCAAAGACAGTGACGTATGCTACACTACGTCTATTTCTGATCTTCCCGCTGGGAGAGCTGTATTTCTGATCACTCCTTGCCAGCTTTCCCGTCCCAAGACCGGCCCCTCACCTCTAAGTAAATGTTTCTGCGGCGCTGAAGCAGGCGGGAGTCATTAGGATATCGTATTCCATGAGCAGCAGGTTCTGCGGGTTGCATGAGTGAAGGAGTGAGTGACTTTTGTTCTCTTTTCTATTCTCTTCTCTGCACTCCGTCTTCCCAATATTTCTTTCATTGATCTTTCTTTCCTCCATCCATCCCGAACCTTCGAACACTACTTCAGAAAAAGTATTCTTTAACAAAATAAAGCTTCTGACAGTAGCAGAATCTTGAGCACTGGTGTGATACTACACCGTCAGTAACACTGCTTTTTCACATTCACATTCTCCACAACGGTACCGTCAGAATATTTTTCTGTTCTGTTTTTGTAAACAATTCTATTTTGTTGTCAACTCTAAAAACATAGACTTTTTCTTTCATGTGTAGTCTCGGAAAATATTACTTTGTTTTCTTCCAAGTGTACTTCTGGAGAATAATACTTTGTTTTCTTCCAAGTGTACTTCTGGAGAATAATACTTTGTTTTCTTCCAAGTGTACTTCTGGAGAATAAGACTTTGTTTTCTTCCAAGTGTACTTTCGGAAAATAATACTGTTTTCTTCCAAGTGTACGGACAATAAAATAAGTTGTATTTTTCCAAGTGCACTTTTGGAGAAGTGTTCAAGAAAGCAATCAACAACCAAGTGCAGCATGGCGCTACTCTCGATGTTACGCTGTGAATAACAACTAGTGCGTGCACTTCATCACTATACACTCTTGATGGGCTACTTAAGAACAATCGAAAAGTTAGCACTCGCTGTGGCAGCCGTCTGGGGTTAAACTGTTGTCTTAGCGTGGGTCGCCTGAAGGTATCAGGATCGACCAACGGATTATCATTTCCGTTCGGCGTGTGCTTTGTATCGCAAGTCCCGACTCAGTCAAGATTTGTAAGTCTTGTAAACGCCGTGACGCCATGTTGACCATGTCACTGTCAACTGTATCAGGCGTGTTGTAAAGATAATGGCGTCTTGTGCCTAGATGCTTTCAGAGTTTGACATGCATCAGCTGAAACAACCTATACCTTTGATTTAAGAAATTTTAGCTGTTTAACATAGTTCGTGTTCTTGGTTGGAACATTTGCCTTGTGTCTAGAGACAATCACAGCAAGGCTCGATGAAGGATGTGTCATAGAAAAGGACTTGTTTTGACTAACGATCGTAGGCTGGGACTGTACAGACCAGCTTAAGAAAAAAGACAGAAAACACAACAGTCTTTCGTATTTTCTGTATAATTCATCGCACTCGTTTGCATACAAAGGTTGGCAGAGACTTATGAGTTGACATCCTTACAGAATATCCACTGCATAAGACAGGTTGTCAAAACTCTTCGGGTTTTTTTGTGTGGCATTTTGGTGGGATAGGTTTGGAGGAGGGATCTGGAATGTTGACTCCCCACAGACAGAAAGTCTTCCTGTGTAATTTAGCATCAGTACTTAAGTTTACTGTGTAAATGTGAAAACCTTGATTTTTTTTAAAGTTACCCTGAAATGTGAACAAATAAAAACTTATTTTAAACGCACCTGTGCATGCATATGAAAGCATGCCTTCAAGCGGGACAGTAGTAAAGACTACTGGTAAAACTCTGTACGGTATATAGGCACAGATCTTTGTACTGGTATGTTACTCAAGGGACATAATCGTCTTAGGTTTAGGGTTAGGGTTATGGTGTTAATAAATCTTTATCAATTAAAATACGGTCAGTTCTCCGAACAGTGTTTACAACTATAAGAGTACAGTTTCGAGTACGTTTTAATCGAATGTTAACCACTATGTGAGCACAACATTAGAGGGGAAGGCGCCAGTAGACTGCCGTGCGAAGAGATGCGGCCAAAGCGTTGTCAGACCGAGCGACGAAACGTCAAACCTTTTACTGAAAACTAATTGTGGTGATTTCATGATAATTTAATGAAGGTTGATTGCAGGCGAAGCTGACCCTAAAATAGCATTTTATTAGGCTGAGCAGCTATGGCGTTTTCTTTTGCAGCAAACTGATCAACAAAGTAGATAAGGACCACAAACCGAGATGAAACGCCACTACTGAAAACATCAGATGATGGATAATGTCCAGCAAGTCAGAAAAATAGAAGCTCTAAATGAAATTATATCAAAACCCAGTCGCTAAATGTTGTTTGCAGTGTGTGCAGCACTCATCAAATTAGCAGGTGGCAGAACCAACATGGCCACGCATAATCAGACGACACCACCCAAAGCTGTGGTAAAGATTTGCACAAACATGATTATTTGTTTATTTAGTGTCAGCTTTTGTCCCCCCCCACGTCTCTCTCTCTCTCTCTCTCTCTCATGCACCTACACATGCACAAGAACGCCTGCAAACATGCATATGCGCGCGTCGTTAAACATGCGCAGTCAACGAACTTTTCGCTTCAAAGAAACCCTGTACCAAATACCGGTATAACACTGAAGGAAACCATGTACCAAATACCGGTATAACACTGAAGGAAACCATGTACCAAATACCGGTATAACACTGAAGGAAACCCTGTACCAAATACCGATATAACACTGAAGGAAACCCTGTACCAAATACCGGTATAACACTGAAGGAAACCCTGTACCAAATACCGGTATAACACTGAAGGAAACCCTGTACCAAATACCGGTATAACACTGAAGGAAACCCTGTACCAAATACCGGTATAGCACTGAAATACAGAAGTGCTTACATGTACAGCTTTCTGTACCGGTTTCCACCTCTACATTCCATGTTTCTCCTCAAACCCTTCGTCAACCTTTCCTCTCCTACTCCAACCACTTTGTCGACCAAGCGACCACTAGCTTGAACACCACTTGCCTGTACAGCAATGTGGCTGGTGCCCAGTCTCGATATGGTCTTACAATGCGTGACGTCGCTGAGATCGCAGTGATTGGGGCGAATTTTTTTAATTATTAAAGATAAACACATAATTCAAACGTTGTTGGAAAGATAAATTTAAGTGGAAAGGGGCTTTCCTACCTGAAATCTCTGTTGCTGACGCTGAGTGGAAGACTGTTGAATTACGTAACCAAAGTGAATGTAGACACCCTTCCATTGACACCAAACACTCGCCTATTACAGCCGCTTGCAGCACTTGTAATCCATAACACCTTGTGAAAATTATCCATAAATGCCAGGAGTTTATCCAGGATAAAAGGCATCAACAAGCCCACAAAGAAATACCTGTACTCCTGATGTAACTCTGATAGGCAATTGCGCTGTTTTTTCTGTAATTAGAGCCCCTCGCGTCCCGATACTGTTAGGCGCTATTTAGCGTATTGCTCGAGTCTATATCTTTTATACCCAGTATAAAGATAGGCTTCCGGGTCTCATGGAAACTCATTTCTTGTAGGTCTTGTCACGTTATGTCTCCATCATTAGCTTTTTGGCATAAGCGTCTATTATTATATTGGAGGCAGGCTACATGTGTCATCTTCACATCTGTCATTTTGTTGAGGAGAGATCCAGACCTAGTCCGTTTTTTCTCCCCATCCCTCTCCCTCCCATGCACTTAACTGACACTTTTCAGACTATGGCAGCAAACATGCATGTACACAACATTCACATACACAGATTTTCAAAAAAAGCATCTATGGGTGTGTGGAATGCATGCACCATGCCAGGAACGCACCCTCTCACGTCACTTCAGTTCGTAAATCAGACGCACAGATAATTTAGCGATAAGCATGTTTATTATTTTGGAGTTAAGGACATGCAGTGTTGCAGTTCGAGCGTCATGGTGCTAGTATAGGGGTGTGTTAATCAAGGCAAGAAATCGTAGCGGTTATATCAAATCAAATGCTTGAAATGTATGAGTTGTGGTTTCTGAAAGCACGTGGAAAAGTAGTTCTACGCCGCAGAATGTCATAACCTGGAAAGACCTTAAGATTAGCCCTCATATTATTATAAGAAACCTGTACAGCGGATAACTTTGTACTTGATGAACATGTATCGCTGACAAGCGGATTCGGGTCAACATCACACCAAGAAGAGCTTTGTACAAAATAGAGGGGTATATATTATGTATGTACATATCTAATTATTAAAAAATTACGGCCAAGAAGTTTAGTCATGCTGCCTATGACAACCGCTTCAAACATCCTGACATAGAACTGAAATCGACATCGAAAGTCCACGGTGCCGTTTCGTCATGCTCATGGAACAGGTGGGTGGTATTGTGGAACGCGGAATGGCAACAAGTCAAATAAAGATAAATCATTTTACCCCTGGCTGTGTACTGCTAACTGAAAAGGACGGGGGGAGGGGGTGAAGTTAGAATAGAGTGCAAAAGGCTTAGAGCTGGTCATTCAGTCACTCATCCGGGCCCCGCTCCGATAAGGGCACCAGCACCTGCAGTCCTGTCTGGTGCACATGTTGTACAAGTTACAACTGCATACACCTCCATCAACGTTTTCACTTATGACAGCATATCGAATTAAATTTTCTTTGAAAGTTTTGGTAGCATCTGAAGTATGTTTCAATTTTAAAAATTAGTGTTCGTCTTCGTATATAGTTAAATCTGCTCAAGTTTCTACTCAAATGTTCCACATGGATGGAAACAGCAACCCTCCAAAAAGTTTTTAAAAACCTCTTGCATAATTGACCCATACTTTGACAAAAGATTCTTTCCTTCAAACACAACGTACGGTGAGAAAACGCATGACACCAAACACATTTGCAGTTTGTTGACATGCCACGAATTATTAGAACAACATGCCACGAATTACCAGACCAACATGCCAAGAATTACCAGAACAACATGCTACAAATGGTCAACACAACATGCACAACAATAGTGTGCTTTGACTGTATTTTCTTATAACATATGTAAATACAATGATAACGTTAATATTAAACTCCACTATACTTAGACGGTAAATAAAATACGTAACGTCAACATCAGAATTTACAGCTCGATTATTCATGGTGACTTCCTGGGGGCAACTCTAACTTTCACAACCAGTACAAATGCTATTTACTTTACCGACCACCATTAAAATAAATTCACATTTAGAGCCTCCACTGTTCAAAGCGCAGAAGAGGTTGTATCCTTATAAGTTTTTCTTTTATACAAACTTATTTTACGTCCTAAAGTGTTAGTGTTAGGATTTGGGTATGGGATAGAGTAGAGTTAGTGAGTAAAGAACGCTAGGTACAAATATCACTTACAGAAACTACAGACACAACTATTCCATGTATTTATTCGCTGCCCTCTACAACCCGAACACAATAAGACTGCACATTAGATGAAGCGATCTTTTAAACGGGTTTGTCTTAGCGTGTGGGATAAAGGTTTGCAGTGCCATTTACTAACGCTGATGAAAATACATACTCCCTTCTACCTTGCTGTCAAATTTCATTTACTAATTAGGAAACTGATCATCAATTGGTTCACATATATTTTTCATGTTCTTTTTATAGACCTCCTACAGTGCTGTGTATGTAATGTGGGTTCTTCCTCAAACATTTCTTGCTTAAAACACACAAGTGCACATCATCCTAGGTTTAAAAAAAACTATACAATGCGTTAAAAAATAACTAAGGAAATAAATAATACAACTGCTGTGTATGTTATGTAGGAGACTTCTCTCAAGACTTCTTGCTTGAGACACAAATGAACACCATTCTAAATTTTAAAAACTATACACTACGTGTATATATCCAAGGAAATAAACAATACAACTGCTGTGTATGTTATGTAGGAGTCTTCTCTCAAGACTTCTTGCTTGAGACACAAATGAACACCATTCTAAATGTTAAAAACTATACACTACGTGTATATATCCAAGGAAATAAACAATACAACTGCTGTGTATGTTATATAGGAGTCTTCTCTCAAGACTTCTTGCTTGAGACACAAATGAACACCATTCTAAATGTTAAAAACTATACACTACGTGTATACATCCAAGGAAATAAACAATACAACTGCTGTGTATGTTATGTAGGAGTCTTCTCCCAAGACTTCTTGCTTGAGACACAAATGAACACCATTCTAAATGTTAATAACTATACACTACGTGTATACATCCAAGGAAATAAACAATACAACTGCTGTGTATGTTATGTAGGAGTCTTCTCTCAAGACTTCTTGCTTGAGACACAAATGAACACCATTCTAAATGTTAAAAACTATACACTACGTGTATATATCCAAGGAAATAAACAAGACAAGACAACTGCGATGTATGGGCGTCTTCTCCGAAGACTTCTTGCTTAAGGCATCATCCTACTTCTTCAGAACTATAAATATCTAGGCAAATAAACAATAGGTAACTAAGCAACCCCACTTGACACAGACTGACACCCGTCAATTCTGTGTCTGTCCAAATTAGACAGCTGTGGTGGAGCAGTCTTTATCAGATACTGCTTTCAGGCGTCTGCCAAAAGTATTACAGAGACGCGCTCACAAAGTAGGCAAATTGCGAAGTGATTGTGAGAAAACATAGATTATAAACTGCATCACCAAGCCTAGTATTTTATAACTGTACTAGAAGGCATTCAAGACATGGTCTCCTTATCTGCTGTCATTTAGACGATTGCATACTAGAAATCTGCATGTTTTAATGATTCGAAGTAACATGGTAGACAACTCTGTTAACTTTCAAGTTGCACGGTGAGCAGGTAGCCTCCCTTGCAGCCGACCCAGAGACGCCCTTGAGGGTCTTTGTTCAGAGCAGTGGGTGCGTGTGGCAGGTGACGTTTGTCCATCAGAACTCTTTCGAATTCGCAGGTGATAGATGGCATGCTATCCTCCTCACCTCGTACCAGCTCGACGCGAAACATATAGATGGCGTGGTTTAGCGCGTCAGCCACCAGGAGCACTTGGCGACCTTGAATGTTGCAGAAACAGACGTCTGAGGGGAACATCTTTCCCTCGTTCAGTGACTTGCAGGTAAGGGCTGGGCACGTGAAGACTGGAGATTCGCTGCGGTCGCACAGAATCAGTTCACGGCTCGGTTCGCTGTCTGCTGTTTCGTACTCATCTAAAATGGCGAAGATGTTACCCTCATCGCACACATCAAATGCTACTGGACACACATGAAAGTCACTGGTAATGCACTGTATAAATTCTGGTTTATAAAACGAAAAGAAAAGTGGGGAATGACCAATTATAGAGTACATATTATCCGAAGATATATTAATCAATACATATCGTTTCTCTGCTTTAGCAAAGAGGTTTGTGATGCCCTTCCACAACAGCATTCTGTTTCTGTGGTACGGCAAATGTAGGAAACGGCCATGACCTTCGCTTCTCAGCGTGCACTTTCCAAAATCAAAGGATTTGGAAGGGCGGCCATCTTCAAAAAAACTTTTCGTCCACCCCGTACTAGTGGTGCCAAGATGAGATGAAGGTCCAGTCGAGACGGCTACTTTGTAATCCCCTGCCGGACATACAGAAAAAACCTCAATGTTCGCTTCTTCACTGCATCGAAACAACGTCTTCGGCACCATGCCAATACCTGGCAGAGGTCGCTTCACCCTTACCAAACTTCCATAGCTTTTCCGTATGAGAGATTCTATGTTAACATCATTTGATGGACAGTCGTCGATGTTTTCTTGGGTTGTGTCCGGTTCGATGTGTTCCACAGTGTACAGAAAGCCAGGAATAGCTTTCAGACTCTTCTGGACCACTTGACGTTCGTCCCACTGATCTTTCAACTCTTGGTTGACTTTGGCGAGGGCCACACAATTTCCACCAGCTATCGCCCCGTGCAGCTTTTGTTTAACGCCCTGGGCTGTCATCAGCTCCATCCCTAAACGATCCTTGACATCACAGGCATCAGAATCGAGGCCAACGACCATCGCGTCGAGCTCCAGCAGAGCGCTATCGCGATGCCCGTCAATTAACGCCTGCAGCTGTGCGTGACGAACACGGATTTCGTCTTCGATCTCGTGACGTACATCTTGCAGAAGTCGACGGTGCAGCACCGTTTCTCTAAAGACGACCTTGACCTCGCGCTCATACCGAGTGACCTCCCAGAAAGACTTTTGAAGCTTACGTTTGACGTCGTCGGCAATTAGAGATAAACTTCTGGCTTCGTGGCTTTGGTGCTCCGCGATTTTGCACAGCGAGCAGATCAGCACGTCACAGGTAACGCAGACAAAATGCAGGGTCTTCCCAGGATGTGCTGGACACCAGCTATTTCTGTCTTCCATGTCTTTGGAATGTCTAGCTTCACAGCTGGGCGAAACAAACAAATTTTTTACCTTTCTGACCACAAGATTCGTGCTTTTGCCTGAGGAACATTTTTCAGTGCCCTGTAAACGTTGTTGTTTAGGAACCTCAGAACAGAAAGTTGTTTTTCCTGTTATGCTCCTATTTCTCTGACTGTATTCTCTTTTTCCCTTCTTCGATTTGCGAAGGCCACACTGAAATTTTGCAGGCATTCTTCACTGTCAAAATTCGAAACAAAAGTGGCACTCACCAACTGTTAGAGCTCGTATGACCACCAGGGTTGCTGTAACACACCCTACAGACTTTGTTGTGCCTCCGTACTGCACGCACTTCCAACACATTTGACACCATAAACAAATGCTAGGTGGTCCAGTTAACGCTAACAGCGAAACCGAATGCAAGGGTATTTTTATCAGCTGGGAATCTACACGCCAGCAAAAAATAACCCTGACGCGTGTTGACAGGTAGCAATCATTTTCGGCCCCTGGTACGTGTGTACTACTTCAGTGGCAAAGCTACCAGTTGTCACCTTTCATGTCTTTAATCATCACCCCCCACTAGATGTATAGAAATATCCCGCCCAAGCACAACCTCGAATGATCAAATCATGGTCAGTTTGAATAATCCGGCAGGGTGGTAGCAATGAAAGACTAAAACAACGCGTAATTGGAGTTCCTTCCCATGACTTTAGTTCCATGTTCTTCTGAGCTGATATATACAGCCGGCGAGTTACAAAAAAGAGAGAGGAAAGTAACATCATAATTTAAAGGTAAATGATACCTCGTTTTGAATTTTATCAGCATTCAGTATTTTATTTTTCGTCATCTATGGCATACACATTATACTTTTTGACGTGAAGCATTATATTTGTATATATATATAATAGTCCTCTTTCCTACTTGTGGACCACAGGACCTCGACAGTTGTCTTTCATTTCCTGCGGTCTCTAGTTATCATTTTTGCTCCTTCCCAAGAAAGTTTGACGGTTTTGAGTTCTTCCATCAGGCTCCGTCTCCAGGTCTGCTCTGGGCGTCCCCGTCTCCGCTTGCCTTGCGGGTTCAAGTCTAGCGACTGCCGAGTGACGTATGAGGCCTCTTTCCCCAGTGTGTGTGCGACTGCACTCTGTCAAACCACTTGATGTAAAGGATCTGTCGGAGACATTTGTTGATGAACGACTGGATCTTTTGGGAACTATTGTTTGTGATTCCATGTTTCTGACCCACACGCGAGAACAGATTTCATGTTTGATCCAAACAATCGGAGCTTGGTCCTGGTGGGGATGGCGGTTGACTTCCAGACTTGGGGGGAACTTGCTGACATCCTTACTGCCCTCTCACTGATCATAATCGGTGTTACTTGCCTGTTGTTGACTGTATCTTCTCTAGGCCGATCCTCAAGCCAACACGCTGTGGTCTCTCCCAGGAAGCCTATTTTTTCCTTGCATACCTTACAGGCAGTGAGATAGCAAGGCACGGGCGTCTGCGAGACCCATATCCCTGATATACTAACTAAAGCACTGACTGACCCCTGATATACTGACTAGAGTAACAAGGAATCGCCACTTCCCACTGACGTTCCTGTCACACAGCTACCCGAGGCTTTCTCTCAGTACCTCCTACGCAAAGTCGCGGATATTCGAGCTGAGCTGGACGAGATGGTGCTACACTGTGGACCTCCAGCCCTTGCTGACAACCTGCCATGCTGTTCATTTCATTCCCTCCAGCCCATATCTCAGTCAGACCTCAAGGGTGTGATATTAAAATCTAAACCTACTACCTGCCCTCTGGACCCCATACCAACCCACCTTCTCCTTGCCTGCCTGGATGTTCTGCTCCCAACTCTCACTCAGATCGTAAACATCAGTCTGTCATTAGGAGTCTTTCCATCACTGTTCAAGGCTGCAATAGTCAAGCCTCTTCTCAAGAAACCCACCCTTGACGCAAACAGCCTCAAGAACTACCGCCCAGTTTCCAACCTACCCTTCCTCTCAAAAGTGGTTGAAAGGGTCGTTCTAAATCAACTTCTCGCCTACCTCAACTCAAACGACCTTATCTCTCACTCCCAGTCAGCATATCGGCCATTCCACAGCACGGAAACAGCTCTGACTAAAGTTGTCAACGGCATTTTGTCTGCTCTGGATGGAGGTGAAGTGTCTTTTCTGACCCTCCTTGATCTTTCCGCAGCGTTTGATACGATCGACCATACCATCCTCCTCAATCGTCTCCATGATGTATACGGCATCTGTGGGTCGGCGCTGGCGTGGTTCCAGTCCTACCTCTCTGGTAGAACTCAGTCTGTACTTGTAGCTGACCAACTGTCACCCCCATCAGCATTGTCTCTCGGAGTCCCTCAAGGATCTGTCCTGGGCCCTATCCTTTTCATCCTATACCTCAAACCACTTTCATCACTCATTCATGCTCACATGGTCTCCACCCAGTCCTATGCAGACGACACCCAATTATACAGTTCTTGTCCTCCAGCTGATGTACATGCCAGCATCATGACCATGCAGACTTGCATATCCAGTGTCAAAGCATGGATGGTTCACAACAGACTAAAGTTGAACGACGAAAAAACAGAGGCTCTTCTCTTCAGTAAAAGAAATGCTGGAGTGACAGAATATCCCACAGCAGTTCGAATTGGTGATGTCGACATCCCTTTCGCCGACTCTGCAAGAAACCTCGGTGTTATTATTACCTCTAACATGATTCTTGACAAACACATTTCCAACATCTGCAGATCCGCTTATTCTGAACTCAGAAAAATCAGCAGCTTCCGTCACCTTCTGTCCGATCAGGTTGCAAACACATTTGTATGTCCCTACGTTCTGTCTAAACTCGAATACTGCAATTCCTTGCTAGCCGGCTGTCCTCTGTATCTGCTACAGAAGTTACAGAAACTTCAAAACTCGGCCCCTCGCCTTGTCCTGAAAGCGCGCAAAACAGACCATGCCACA
>SMGT01010074.1:980334-998209 GCA_004794575.1 Lanistes nyassanus | reverse complement strand
TTAACTTACAACTTTCTCTGTTCATCGTCTCTTATGATACTTTCCCACCCATCTGTGACTGAAGGACGATCTGTTTCCCAACCTGTTGGTCAGTGTTCCGTTCATCTCTCCCTCTGTGTGTGTGTGTGTGTGTGTTTCGTTGTTTTCACTAGAGTGTCTGTGTCCCTCGTCCGCGCAAAGTGTGCATGAAATGTGTTCTCGCGCGTTAAAAATCCACATTTTATTTATTTTATTTATTTATTAGAGCACTGACTGACCCCTGATATACTGACTAGAGCACTGACTGACCCTGATATACTGACTAGAGCAATGACTGACCCCTGATATACTGACTAGAGCACTGACTGACCCTGATATACTGACTAGACCGCTGACTGACCCCTGATATACTGACTAGAGCACTGACTGACCCTGATATACTGACTAGAGCACTGACCCCTGATATACTGACTAGAGCACTGACCCCTGATATACTGACTAGAGCACTGACTGACCCTGATATACTGACTAGACCGCTGACTGACCCCTGATATACTGACTAGAGCACTGACTGACCCTGATATACTGACTAGAGCACTGACTGACCCCTGATATACTGACTAGGACACTGACCCTGATATGCTGCCTAGAGCACTGATTAACCCCTGATATACTGACTACACCACTGACTCCTAATATATTGATTAGAGTACTGACTCCTGATATCCTGACTACAGCACTGACTGATTCCTGATATCCTGAATAGAGCACTGACCCCTGATATAACACTGACTGACCCTGATATACTGAACAGAGCACTGAATGACCCGGTTGACCCCTTCCTGCTGTGCGTGTCGGTCCAAACTTTTCAGGCGCTTCTAGCACCCGGGCTGGCGCGATCAATGGGCTGTGGAATGTGAAGCTAGCACAAACCGCCTGTGTCCTGTGTGTGAAGCTGAACTTCTACAGCTGTAATTAAAACTGAAATAAGCCACAGCGCATGGCTAGACACAGGTTTCACTTTACTTTTTTCCGTGGAGGGTGTCTTACAGAGGAGATGATGATGATTGATGATGATGATGATGGTGATGATGATGATGACGACGACAATATGACGACGACGACGACGATGATGATGATGATGATGCACCCGATACACACAGTTTCTAAGGCCTCAGAGGGGTACAACTACAGAGTTCCTAACTAATAGAGGGAGCGCTGAGACCTGCAGAGTGACCCCGCGGCGACGCCATCTTACCATGCCTCATCCCGACTCATTCCTACAAAGCGCCATAGTCACCTACACTGTGAATTGTTTATATTTGGAGGGTCCAAGCTTCGTTTACGAATCTATGGTAAGATTTTTATCTGAAACTATTATTAATTAGAGGATATATATATATGTCGTAAATGTATTTTCCCTACTGTTTTATGCGGCGGCTGTGCTACCGAGTTAGCCCAAAAGCCAAGAATCTTTTTTTTTTCTTTTGTTTGTTGTTGTTTTAAACTACGACCACCGCCAACTAAGGCAGACATGACCAATGGATGGAATTCTCAAAGTCAGATTGATTTTGTAGGAGTCGGACCCCTTTCAGTATATACTAATACGTCTGTCGACATTGTGAATTTCAAAGAATGCCTTGTGCCGCGTGGAACAGGGCGAACAAGTCAAAGAAAGGAAAATCGTTTCACCTGTGAGTACACTATAGCTTCTGTGGTCATTATTTACAATAATGCCAGAGTATATTAGATGTACTGACAGCAAAATCTTCTACGACACTTGCAATGTACATTTTGCATCATGGAAGGAAAAAGTCATCTTGGAAGTATACGTGCTTACCTGCGTGCATGAGAGAGAGAGAGAGAGATCTAGCTGGGTGTCATCAGCATTGTAAAATACAAGGACTGTTAAACTACAACTATTTGTATGTTTATTTATTTGCTATTGCGTTTTTCATGCAGGTTTCCAAAGCATGAAGAGAGGCGAAAAACGTGGATTGCCGCTCTCAGGCGTGAAAATTTTGTGCCTACGAAACATAGCGTGCTTTGTGCTGATCATTTCGAAGACTCCTTCTTTGACCGTACTGGGCAGACTGTGCGTCTAAGGGACACTGCAGTTCCAACCATCTTCAACTTTCCTCCACATCTGCAAAAAGTTAGTTTGAAGATGATCAAACATACTGTTGAGATCCCAGACCCATCATCAGGTGAGAGGATCTATATCATTCTTGACGTCTGCCAAATGCTGAAGTTGATGAGAAACACACTAGCTATGTCCGGTTGTCTAAAAGACAGCAGTAATAACATAATTCATTGGCAGTACTTCGAGGACCTGCACAAGCTTCAGGAGCATGAGGGCCTTCATCTTGCTAACAAACTCCGGTACAGCCACATGTGCTGGCAAGCCCAGAAGGTGAAGGTCAAACTTGCTGCCCAAACGCTTAGTAAAAGTGTTGCAGACAGCCTCGAGTACTGCCGCGATGGTCTACAGCTTGCTGAGTTTCAGAACTGTCATGGCACGGTTGTATTTCTCCGCACGAATGATCAGCTTTTTGATGTGTTGAACTCTCGAAACAAATTCGGCAATGGTTTGAAAGGTGCAATGAAACCAGATCTACCATCAGGGGAATGCTCTGCCATGTCGTTTTTGGACAGTGCCTATGACTACATAAAGTCTCTGAGAGATCTTGCTGGCAACCCTATTTACAAAACGCCGAAGAAAACATCTTTCGTTGGCTTTATGGCAGCCATCAAATCCACACAAGCACTGTACAATCGCTATGTGGGAGAAGACAACCCCCTGAAATACTTACTGACATACAAGTTATCTAAGGATCACCTGGAACTGTTCTTTGGTGCTGTACGTGCGTATGGGGGCTCGAACAATAACCCGACAGTACGACAGTTTGTTGCGGCTTACAAACGCATGATGATGCGACATGATGTGAACATTGTCACTGGCAATGCCACGCCACAAGACGCAACAACTGTACTGACGTTAGCACCAGCGATAAGCCAGATGAGAACAGCAGTGGCAGATGAATCTGAAGATATGGTCATTGCAAGGCGTTATGATCTCATTCCACATTCTGCAGCTGATGAAACTGTAGTTGACGAAATACCCAGCCTGCCAGACTTGTCTATTTACAGGGAAGCAGCAGTGGGGTATACTGCAGGATTCGTTTCCAGAATGATCATAAACACGGTCAAGTGCCCTGATTGTCAAGCTGCACTTTCTGTCAGTCGATGGCAGTCAGGCAAGTCATGGACTGATTTTACAGAAAGATCAGGGCGAACTAACAAAGCCATCTCAGTCAGTTGTTGACATCTGCATTGCCACAGAGAAACTTTTCCAGAAACTGCTGTTTGTTAATAACCAACGTCTCCCTCAGGGTCCTGGACTTCCTTGTGCATTTGCTTCTTCTATTCTTCAGCAAGTGGGGGGACGAGTGTTTCAAACACTAGATAGCCACATGGCAGATACAGAGGTAGACAACAATCACGTATACAATCTCATCAAAACTGTCACACGAGCTTATTGCAAAATTCGCATGCACCATCTAGTCAAGCAGTACAATACAGCTATTACTGGAAAAGCTATACGCAAAACAATGTCAAAACTGATCCACTTTAAGCATCAGTAGTTAAAAAACATTCAGTCTTTTTGTTTTGCTACTTTCCCCTTAGTTTTCGATTTCAAAGGCTGCCCCTTTATCCTCCCCGGTGTATTGCATTTTTGTTGTTGAAAGAATATAAACTACTGTATCTTAATCTTGCACTATTTTTCTTATGGTACAAGTGATTTTATTTACTCTATACATCACGTATAGAGTATAAAAAAATCACGCAAATGCAAATAATAAATACCCACAAGATTTTTCTTTGCTCTTTCTCTGTGTGTGCGTGTGCGTGCGCGCACGAGTACGTTCAAGTTCCTTTATTAGTTTCTTTATTCTTTAACCCTCAGTCGGTATTCAGAAATTTTTTTTTAAAAATTGTCAAAAAACATGTCAATCGTAATTCATCTGGCATTAGAATATCTATATATTGATAAACGCAATGATTAATAAACATACAAATAACACGCTCAATCACTCACGCAGACGTACCCACACGCTAAAACATAGGCACCTATTCATCTATTCATTAATGCACTCTACTAAGAAGTATTTTAACAAAATTCACTACCTTGGTCAATACACTTTTGTTTTTGCAGGAAAAGAATTTATAAAATTTTAATGTAATTGGCCGGCTTGCAGTAATTAAGTGATAAACCTGACTCCGGGCCGTCTATCACCCTACAGTAAGCCTTGTACGCCCCTGCTCGCGAGGCAGGGTAAGATGGCGGACGGCGCCGCGCGAGTGAGTCAGCGCGACGCTGCGCTCGCGTCTTAGCATGCTCGGTCCATATGTAAGAAGTCCGTGTAGGAGCCCCGAGGTAGCTTAGTGTTTAACAATCATCCCATACATCAACTGAAACTTTCTTCTACAGAATACCCGGACTGTTCTGATAAGTATTTAATTATTTTCTCTGTACAGCAATAATGCTCAAAGTTTGAGACAGCTGCAGAAAACACTAGGCACTGCTGATGAATGATAAATGGTAAGAATGTGTAATAACCCATGCTGCTGATTGATTTTCATGGTTACCTAGATTGGACATCAAAAATAAATCAGGAACAGAATCTGACATCCCTTTTTCATATTACAACAGTAGGTACTGCACTCAACAGATGGAAGCGATAACATAAAATCACAACTTCAGTATATGCTTCTGTGCGGATTATGCCTAGACTCGAAACCCCAAAGATAAATGGTACAAAATCATGTAAAATACACACCAACAAACAGTACTCATCAGCAGAACAGACCCTTTTAGTACAGAATAAAGTATCAAATATTATTAAAGTATTATCAAAATTGCTGCCGTTTAACTGCACGACACCACTTTCTGTGTCAATTGCAAAAGAACTCAGGATTTCTTTGACGTCTGCTTCATCAGAGAGCTCCTCGACGAGACCAAGGGCATCTTCTACCAGTGGAATTTCAGGATTACTTTCAAAATGTGCTTGTAAAAGATCATCAATAAATACACTTGCAGGTTTATAGACCTGTCTGTCTAAATGCAGTACTGTGCAGAAACAGTCAAGCTCTTTTTCAATTGCAAAAAGCTTGTGAAACAAAAAAGCTGTGTATCCTGGGAAGGAAGATTCTGAAAGCAGACTCAAATCCACTTGGTCACTAGAGCACCCATGATGCTGCTGAACATTTCGAGTTTCCTTCTGCAACAGTTCAATAATTTTATGATGTTCTGCAGTTAAAAAATTGAAAGATGATTCAATGTCTTTCTCAACAATGTGTTTTTCTTCTTTTGCACGTTTTTGTTTATGCCAAGCTGCAAGGATTGTTCGCTGAACAGTAACAGGCACATTGTCCACATTGGTGAGATGTTGTCCAACATTGGCAAAAAGTGCTGACTCTGGGTTTGAAACATCTTCAAATGATACGTCTCTTGGCAGTACATTATCACTCATACAATGGCTTAGCTGGTTGTATCTGGCAATGTCTTTTCTAAGCCGTTTGGTGGACTGGCTTATATGCTGACCAATCCGGCTTGACACTGCCTGACCAACTGCAAATAAGCAAACAAACTTAATGAGGAAATGTGCCAATGCCCTTCAAACCAGAGGACTCCAAAGAATATATTTCTTAGCTTTGTGTCCCTCAAAAATCATAAGACATACAAGTAAGAATTCTGAACTCTGTTTTGATTACACTTAACTAAACAGATCTATCACACAGTTCAAATAAACTGGGTAACAAACATATTCAAGTTAGTAACATACTTCCATATTTACGCAGACAGCTGATCAGAAACTTTCTGTCAAATGCTTCTAATCTCAACTTTTGCAAGAGGTTTTCTCGGTGCTTGGAGACTGCTTGTTTTAGTGTAGATGTGTACAGCAGAGATTCTACATTCCAGTTTTCACGATGGAAGCCGTGTTTTAATTCTAAGTGAACAACATCCTGTGCAGCCTCTGCATCATCCCTGAAATTAACATTATACTCACATTGGTGAAGAAGACACACACACACACACATCAAGACCAACCCATTGTAACTATGTCATATCATTCTTTAAAGATTACAGTATGCTTTGTACAAATAGGCTGTAGAACATCAGCATACCCGAAAGCATGTAAGAAACATTAAGAAGCAGGTTATGCATTATGACATACAGACATCTAAAATCATCTCACTATTGGTTAGTTTTTAAAAGGGTTGGGGGGAGAGGCATACATAAATATGAACTACATCAATACAGATATAACAAGGCATGTCGGGTAAGGAAGAAGGACTAAAAGAAAGATACTTACTGATCTAAGTAAAAGGATGATAGCTTCACAGCATATTCCTCAGCCGCAGACAGATGGGCACTGGACTGGCCTATTCAAGAGACATTGGCAGGTTATTACAATTCCAAATAATAAATCAACTGTAATTACAAAAATAATAACAATAAAGCAGCTGTTAAGTTCTGCCACTTTACATCCTTTCCCTGATTATAAATTTCACGCTAGTCTTTATATCTCAATAAACTTCATCTATCTAGGAAAGTATTGTATATCATTCACTTCTTCTATGCCTTTCATGTTTCATGCTAGTAAAAGTAACCAAATTAAGGCACGAGTTTTCTGTGTTTGCAACTAAGTTTAAATGTTTCTATTGTTGGGATTATTTTTTATGAATTTTTGAAAAAGGCTGAAAAGTGTGTGTCTATAGGGGCAGCACGAGCTAGGAGGCCTGCGGTGGCATTGGGTTTTAACATGGAAAGATGCTGCAAATTTACCATTTTGCTGGAGGATATGCACATCTTGGTTGTACCATCTCTCAACTGTTCCCTCATTAAAACTTAATGCTGCAAGAGAAGCAGGCATGTTTTGATTAAAAAAAATCCAGAACTCTGAGGTAAAAATAAAGGAAAAGCTTTTGCTTCTTATCTAAAATAAGAGTCATTCTGTTGCATGATTAATATTGCTACTTTCTCACTGTTTTTGACTAGTTGAAAAAGATGACAAAAGATCAGTGCTGCTTTCATGAATCTGGTAAAATTCATTAAGAGACATGTGCAGCTTACAAAGCTTACCATCAACTATCACACAAATAATAAATACCCTTTGCAAGACCCGATATTTCTTGCTCTGCTTCAGCCTGCACCTTCTCTGCACGGTCTAATCGTTGCCTCAATGTGTGACCTTGCAGTATCATCCGGGAAGGAGGAGGGGAAAATGGGGAAATAATTAAGGTGGCTAGAAACAGCTGCCAGATTTGCAAAATTATTTGTTTGTAAAACTACTGGCAATATTATACCAATAAACAACAGCTAAATTATGTACATACAGTGGTGGCCAAAAGATTAAGACCATCTAGTAAATATTTTTAAAAATTGACACTAAAAGTTAGTATTGCATTGTTATTTTCCTTCTGTTTAGCATTTACATCATTTTTGTTGAAAATTTTTTAGTGGTCTTAAACTTTTTGCCCCGGCTGTATATATGTAAAACTAAGAATAAGACATTACATGGAAACAGCAATATAAGAGTGCTTCATCCTGTTTGATTACAAAAGAAATAATTGCATTGTTTTAAGTCCTAAACTTCAGTTTTATTATCCAAAAATGGCCACCTGGATGAAATAATATATAAAATTAACATATTTTGACAGCTAGCAGAATAAGCCTATATATCTCTGGAAAGCAAGCAATTGTATGAAGATTATTACCAAGTTTTTGTCGTTCTTTACGTGAATGGTGAAAAAGGGCATCAGTTAGCAAGTCAGTGCGTTTAGATGCACTCATCTCTTTGGTCATTGGACCAAACAAACGAAGGTAGGACCATAACCTTTCCAAAGTCTCCCCATCAGCTAGACCTACGTTTGATGTGACCCGAAGACTTTTCGTAACCTGCAATGATTAAAACAGCACAAAAGCTCATACCATATAGTGCTAGTTTGAAGATAAACAGTGGTGTACAATAACCAGAATACCTCAAGTGTTACAATAACATTAATAGAACAACTAAAGATGTAAGCAGCACTTTAACTTTAATGCAGCTTGGTGTTGACACTTGATTGCAATGTTATCTCTCAGGGTTTGTCAACAAGGCCTTGACCAAATCTGTTATAAAACTAAATTTCTAGCAGGACTGGACCCAAAAGGCTGTTTTTATCTTCTTAATTACAATACTGACATTCTAGTAAAATTTGTTACTTTCTTCTCTATACCACACATCATTACATGAATCACGAAAGCTATCCTCCCAAAACAGTTAAATGAAACTCTATTAATAAACCATTACCTGGCAAAGCAAGTTGTTGCCATTGGCATGAAAAACTGGAACAGCCAGTTGCAGTCTTTCATGCGGAAGTTCTGGGTAATGATCCTGAAACAAGTTCGCAAAACACATTTATTGTACCGATCTGCACTAAAAACTTAAGGTTTCAAAATTGGAAACAATAAGCTACCATATGATTAGTCTGGGTCAGTCATTTTTATAACATTGCATAGTTTTATGATCAAATTTGCAATGTTTCATAAATAGTGAAATACAAATTCTCAGTCAGCCAGTGTAAGTCAAATCTAATGTAATCTTTTATTTACTTAAATCTGTGAATCATGTGAAAACTATTCAACACGGCTTGAGATTTTAGTTAGTAAATCACCTGTAGATGACCTTGTCGGTGACAAGCTACATCATAAGCCACAGTAACAATAGACTTCTCGAACTGAGGCAATTGAAGAATTTCTTTGATTAAAAAGGCAGGATATGCAAATCTGGAATTAAACACACAAAAAATTGACAGCTATTTGGTTTAGGCTGTGATTAACGATACTAAAATTACTAAACATTATCTAGTATGTATATTTTAAAATAAGCATATAACAAAGAATTTTTTGACCATATAATGTTGAAAACATGCTAGAAGAATTACACAGAAAATCAGTTGTTTATATCATAGTTTCATGTTCTTCTACTGTCCACTTAATGAAAGCTAGATTCATTTGCAATAGTAGATGACAGTAAGTTCAAAATGTGTTGTAGAATGCTTATCTCATTCACACTAAAGTAATACCATAACACAACAAAAACCTAAGGCACAAATGCATGCACATACACACTCGCCATTCAGAAAAACCACATTACACACTCCTCACGTCTCTCCATGCCGGAGACTGCAGAACAAAAGGGGAAACTCATGGTGGCAGGCTGATCCAATAACCCCTTTCTCATCTAACTTTAATCCCTTTCCTTTGGATCGCAAGGCAGACCCAACCTGGTAGTTACTGCAAGACTACAAGATTGAAGAAAGTTTCATAAACACATCACAGATACTTCAGCTAAGACAGGAACATGGAGAATCTGAATAATCTAATGACACTTTTCTACTAAAATCAAATAAAGGTTTAAATTTAGTCTGCAATCCTAACTGCTGCTAGGTGCATGGAGTAAAGGACTGAAGATTTCCAGTTTGGGTCATTCTATGTTAATAATGCAAGAACCTTTCAATTGAAAGGATACATCAGAACTCATCATAGCAGGAAATTGTCTCTTTGTTTTTAGATTATTTCAGATATTTTAATACTCTCACTATCCTAAGATTACAGTTTCACTTCTATCTTTCATGCCATTCTTCACATTTAAACATATATACATGCTCATTAAATGATATGATTTGCATCAAAGAATTATGAATGATTATGATATTTAACTTCGACATCTGCCCATTTTGAAAGTTAAGGTGATAATAGATTTTTAAAAAATACTCAGCTCACAAAGGATTCATTGATCTTTTTCACTTCCAGGTATCAAAATATCATGGCACTTTAATAAGACTCTAGTTGTGGGCAAACACTTCATCAATACCTGTCCCTGTCTGCTTGTGGAGAGGTTGAGCTTCTCGCTGACAAAAGCATCAACCTCTTCCCGCTTCAGAAAAACTCGACCTTGGTACTTGGAAGGGCCAGAACTTGACCCTGATGATTTTTTACGTACCAGACCAAAATTGCCATCGATGCGAACAAGTTTGTTATTTTCCTGAAAATGAAAATTGTCTGCTAATAATAATAGGTAAGTGAAGATTTCATTTGAACATAATTTTCTGTGATGATGGATTTAATATGATGGATTATCAGAGACATATACATCCACAAGTGAAGAGTAGCAGGCAACAGTTCCAATTTAAGGATTTTTTTCCTACTGTATTTTGCCAAAGATATATATATAAATATGGAAAGATAATAAACGTGAAGGCGAACTATAAAGAACCCCTAGCTGCCAGTCATACTGTAAAGTGTTAGGGTCTGCAGCATGATTAGCACATAGAACTAGCAGAACAAATTTCTATATGTTTCAATCATCAGCCATGGAAGGAAAGCTGTGTGGGTACAAGTCTCCAAACTCATGCAAATAAAAACTGAATGGCTGAGAAACTTGCAAAAGCTATTAAAATCTGACCTGCAAGTAAACAGCCCATCCTGGAATTTGCTGGATGTAGCCCCCCCCAAAAAAATATCAGTGTCTGCCTTGCCTAAATTAAATGGTATACAATTTCTCAACCACTAACTGAACAGTTTTGGAAATGACTAAATTTTCTAAAACAAGGCAACATTTCTGGAATAAAAATTTTGTCATATGGAAAACTTGCAGTCATGACTAGTAACAACAAAAACAAAATGCATTACCAAAGTCCCATGACATGGAGGGCATCGTGTCCCATCATCTAGTGTTGCAAGATCTCCTATATAAGCAGACCCTTTTAATTGTTCATGGAAATGTCGATAGTCTTCCATTGAGTCCTTTACTATAGCTCGGTATGCAGACACCTTCACAAGGAACATTTATAAAAAGTAAGGAAAAAGGACAACAAAAGTATTCCAGAATAAACACTAATGAGCTTTGTGGGAAAGGACAGAAACTTTCAGTGTCAGTGGCTGGACAGAAAAAGTACACTTCCATAAGCACTGCATTCTTCTGCAATCATTCTTCTGTCTCCAGTTGTGACACAAATCATTTTTCTCTCTAGCTAAATGACACTATGCAGTATAGTAAGGTAATGTTTAAACCACCAGCTCTATTTTGTTTTTGCATAACAGGTTAAGTACCCAATACATTTTCTGTTGTTAAATTTACCTATGCCCCCTTAGTTTGCCCAAGGACATCTTTTTTATGTAGAATGTTGCAAGATAAACACATACAGATGGAATACCTGAGAGGCCTTTGTCACTGGTTTCATTTTGGTATTGTCTACAGGCAACATACTTCAATGTGGGTTGCTGCTGTTATATGCAACACTTATCAAAGATAGTCATGACAAACACTAGGTAAGACAGACACACACCAGGTAAGACAGACCAAATAAGAGCCTGTTATGTGCTTTTGACTCACTTTGCTAATATATGATGAAGTCATTGAATTCATGGAAGATCTAGCAGCCAACGAATCAACAAATTTCTTAGTTGACACATGAGCCTCTATTTGTAATACTCTTGCCCACTCCATCAGCTGTAAATGGATGGCAACTGTAGGATTCTTTGGTGATGCTGCCCATAGCTGATAGCGTAGCAGCGTAATCAATACATCTTCACACTGGCACACTTCTATGGTCACAATATGCTGACGGCCTTCCAACACGTGAAAAGAAAAATATCACTAACATTTCTTAAGTCACTGATCCCCATACAATTATTAATACTGATGTACATAGAGACACAATAGAGATATGCTCTATGATTTATGCAATTATAGCCAAATAAAGCATATGCAGATGTGTCAAACTATAATTCCTTTCCACTTTCCTTTCTGTATGTTAATCTGATAAATGTGAAATCTCAGTTTGGGGTCTATGGTATAAAGCCTTATAATAGGTGTGAGGTTGTCTTATAAATGCTTATTTACAATTTAAAAGCAAGACAAGGAATTATGTCTTCTCTGACTATGCCTCAGTTATTGCACATTCTCCCAGCCCTACCAGTCTGTCAGTACAGAAACATGAAAATTTTATATACATGTATAGATATAACTATAGAAAAAAGCCTGTAGATGAATACATCATATGAAATAGAAAACAAATTGTTTGTTCACATTTATCAGTTTCAGTGTGGCAAAAATGCACTACTTGTGAACTCACCATTTTGATCAAAAACATGCATCACTTTTTCCCTTATTGTTTCACATCGATGGCCATCACTACACGACCAGGTCCCACATCTGGCATCATATGGGACGAACGTAATACCCTAGACATGAGTAAATGCAACTGTATTTAGTAATTTGCTAATGTTAAGCACAGAATTATCCTTCTCTACATACCTATGGTCATAGTTTTTAACACTGACAGTGACAATTATAAAATTAAAACATACAAAGAATGATACATACTGTACACACACACACACACACACATTTTAATCACAAAAACATACACATGTCTCACCTTCCATATTTCAGGGCAGTGCAGCCTTGAGTTCATATGACATTTGTGAAAACAGTTGTGGCAAAAAAGCTTATGGGGTCCACAGCTGTGACATCTGATGATACCATTCACTTCAGCTTCTCCACAAACTTGACACAGTGAATGTGGAGGTGCCATTAGGTTTACTGCTGTCTGAACTAGCTTGGTACGCTGTGTTTGCCAGTTAGAATCTCTCCTTCTTTTTGCTTCCTGCCAGGATCTCTTGTGACCTGAATTATTTAAATAACCACATAAGTTTTTATGTTATACATTCATTTAGCTCAGACTGAGACCTAGAACATAGTTCAACACAAGGACTAAAATATATTAATATTACATTTGATTATTCAAACTTTTTTTCATGCAGTGTCATTGTACTATTGATGCTCTTTTTCACACGATGCCTAGTAAAAAGTGTCCTGCTTATTAATATTAGTCTGTAATTGTATACTGTATATACCACATAGAATGTCATTACCCCAGCCCAACCTCTTACAAACAAAAAACGAACCTGAACACGAGGATGGTGCTTCAGTCCTGGTGGAAATGCAGTCGCTGGTAGCAACCCATGACGTGCTGTCCTTGTCAGGGCATGTCATGTTGTCTGCCGTACCTGCGCTGCTTGAGCAGCTCTCAACGCATCTTGAAACCGATTTTCATTTCCAGTCTGGCTTGGCATATTTTCCCACTCCCAGCCTTCGTCTGTGCAGTCGAAAGGTGACTGCGCGGTTCTCTGGCACACTCTACGAATTCTTCATTTACGAATACCCGTGACCTGATCGCTATGTGACCCCATCGTGCCTGCCTTACGCTTTAATAAATAAGATCGGGGCATTTTACAATTATTTTCTCTTCACCGATCAAAGCGAATAGTTTTCTGACGCCGGAAGCGAACCTTTCTTTACTTTTCTTTTTTTATAGTATATTTCTTTATTTCCTCTTGTACCATACTAATAAATTGTGGTATTCTATCCAAAATGTATCTACGAACCTCTACAACGAAAATAATTCAACTTGTTCTGTAACTAAAATTATTCCCACTGCTCCCTATGATGATGAAGGTCGACTACAGGTCATTCAGAGAAGGGCGGGCGTCGGAGGGTCTGCGGCGCGTCTGCTGGTAGCTGCATACCCCTCTGAGGCCTTAGAAACTGTGTGTATCGGGTGGATGATGATGATGTAAAGGGCATGCAAGCAAAATCTTAGTTATTAAAAAACGTGTTTATACTACAGAAACCAGGAAACCAATCTGTAGTTAACTAACATAGAACACACACACACACACCATGTATAGTTATTGTCCCTAGGGCTACCTATCAGTTTCTGCTTGTATGGGTGTCACAAGCAAAACCAGGTTCCATCTGTGCTGAGCGCAGTAATACGATCTTGAGACTGCTGAGTGAAACAAACTGCGCGCGCGCCTCACACGCTGATTCACACTTGTACGAGAGTTCCTGTCTCCCTGGTGATAGTCTCGGTGCCGTCTGTTTGGAAACAGCAGCCCGCAAACACTCCGACCTGAGTAATCCCTGCGAAAATTTCAAGGGACGCCACTCTGACACCCTTCGTGCCCAAAGCGGCTTGTCACCTCTTATCCATCGTCCTAAATCGTGAAAGCAGACTGATATATGTATAGAAATCTCATACCCGTTTATGGCAATCTAAAGGGACATAACGGCTGACTTTTTACGAGGTAGAAGGGGTTTCTTCTGTGATTTTCACACTTCTGGATGCAACGAAAATATTTTAAAACTATACTTATAAAAGAGTATCCATGCCGCGTAAGTGACTGAAAAATAATTGTTTCGACGAATTCAGTTCTATGGTTAATGTGTGTGTGGACCGAGAGTCTTTTTGAGTGTGGGGACAGCAAAATGGACTGTCGATCGCTGGCGAAGTTTCGAGATATCTCTCAAGATCTGTGAATTGTTTCTGTGCCTGTACATTCACGATTCATGTCGTAAAGTTTGGTGTCCTGTCGGGAAAGTGAGTGAAAGTTTTTCCCAGGTGACAGCTGCTGAGTCAGCAGAAAGACTAACTGTGACGATTAGGACTTGAAGTAGAGAGTGACGTGTACCAAAGTGACGTAACCATGCTGATTTTTGTTCCTTTGATCGACTAACGAGTTGCTGACATTCTTATGTAGGCGTAAAGTTTTGTCAATCTGCAGCCAGTTTCTTGGTCTCTTCTGGCTAGTTTAAAAGATATTTTGTTTTTCAAGGGTAATTTTAGTTTTATAAATCTCTTTTTGGACGCTCGCTTCCACCGCGTGTAAAAAACTGAATCATTCTAAATTTCGAAACTCTCTTATTTGTTATGCTCTTCATACAACAAGGAAGACTTCAAATATAAAAAATACAATTGAAACCATTTCAAGGTTACCCTGACATCCGGCAGAAATCGTCGATCGTGTCTCACTGACAATTTCGACACTAATTTTTTTTATCCAAACTCCTAATATCGATGTCATGCTGACATACCCAGTACAGCATATGGCCATCAATATATCACGTCATTGGGTTGACTCACGAACCGTAGACTAACCATTTATTATACGTCTTTCAGTCTGTCTCCATTACCTGATGCATACCGAGACCATTTACGTGTTTCAGTCTGTCTCCATTACCTGATGCATACCGAGACTATTTACGTGTTTCAGTCTGTCTCCATTACCTGATGCATACCGAGACTATTTACGTGTTTCAGTCTGTCTCCATTACCTGATGCATACCGAGACCATTTACGTGTTTCAGTCTGTCTCCATTACCTGATGCATTGAGACACACACTCTCTCTCTCTCTCACGCGCGCACACACACACACACTTACTCACACTTGCGTGCGTACGTGCGTGCGTGTGTCAAAAGTGAAGGAAAAGGGAAAAACGAGGGGGAAAAAGGTAGCTGGAGTGGGGTTTCAGTCTGGGTGTAGCTTGTCAAACATCATTATCTGTATGCTGGGTGTTTACGACCTCAAGTCAGATAACGGTAGTCGCGGTTTCTGTTTGCGGCACTTCACGAAGTTTCTTGACTTCTCCTTGACCTCTTGACTCAGGTCAAAAACACAGGGCTCCGTTCCTCGTTGCCGTGTATGCCGTGTTTTCTGCCATCCTGTACCTTCCTGGTGCCACTGGCCTCTGGCCTCTGCGACTACTGCAGGCAGAAGACACATCTAAACTCACTGTCCCGTGCCTTCCCCCCCACCCACCCCCTTTCAGTTTTTCTGACATCAATGAGCTCCAAGTAAATTTAATTCATTTTAAAACAGGAATGAAAAATGTTATCCAACATTGATTCATTACAAACACATGCACACGCATGCACGTATAGACATACACAAACCCACGCTCGTACGCACACACGCACCCAGAAACGTGTAAGCCCATATCTACTTATCAACTCTTGCAATCCCGCGCATGCGTGGACTAATACTTAGAAATACTCTAACCTTTCGCAGGGTACAAATCCCTGTTACTGACAAACACACCACAAAAATAACAGTGGAGGAAGGGAAGAAGAGAGAAAACTGTAGGCAGCAAATAACGCATAATCTTTCCCCTTTTCTGGTCGTGGCCATAGAGACACTACAATAAAATCCCTTCTGTGGTATACCTCTGGCAGTTAAGGGACTCAGTTGTCTTTTTTTCCTTTTTTTCAAGCGTCACCGAGATTGCTATTCCAACTAATTCTGTCTTCTATCTTCCGTAAACTAGATGACAGACTACGCTCTCTAGTCTTATAGCTGTACACATTTTCCTCATATCTTGCGAACACTTTCATACGTTCTCGGGATGGTAGGATTTGGTTGGGATCCTGCGGTAGAGATTCGAACTTGCTTGTGGAAGTTTGCTGGTTCGAATCCAGAAGCGATAAAGGAGCGGCTTCCATTAGCGTTCGTATCTGCACTTACGGTCATAAGAGCAGTCGTAAGGCCCGTTCCCCGTGTGTATTTTACGATCACTTTTACGTATGAACATGAGATTGGAATGCTCATGCAAACCAGCCAGGGACTTTAATATACTTCACTGTACAGTAAAACATTGTGCAGACTCTGTTACCATCCCGCAGTCGCTCGGCACTGCACATATGGTCATCTTACTGCAGCCATCAGCCTGGGCGTTCTTCCAGGGTCGAGCTTTTGAGAGGACCCCCATCTCCCACAACAGTGCGAAACCACCGCCAAGTTGAAGCACTTTCTCCTCTAAACCAACTAACCAGTTTAATAACACCGCCATATCTCCCGCACAGCGCGAAGCCACCGCAACCTGAGAGCAGCCTTCATCTCAAAGCCTAGAAAAAATACGAGTTCGCCACTTCCCCGTGTTGTCTGTCTGTGTAGAGTATTATCCGACCTTTATTTTCAGTTCCTTCTGGAAATAAGGAAGGAAAGAAGCCTCCCAACATTTCAAGCGATAGAGTGTAGAAACGCGACCCTGGTTTTATCTTTTTCTCCAGTCCTGTCGACAGCCTGTTAGTGCCATCATTATACTAATTTAAACAGAAACCTGCACCAAATCTAGCACCTATCTGCCCCCAACACCTTTTCCACACACACACTCACACTTTTCCACACACACTCACACTCCTGCTTTCCTTGCGCAGGCACGCGACTTTCACGTCATAAATCTTCTTGTGTTGTGACTCGTACCGGCTTGCCTTATTTCAAATCAAAATCTTAGCCCTCTAGAGTGTCCTCCCCTTGCGATCCGTTGCCTGCTGCCGATATCTCCTCGAATGAGTAAGATAACTCCAACAAAGGTACTGGCAGCGCTCAAACATATAGCCGTATGCAGACGCATGTGCCCAAGGGAGCTTACCGTACCCAAACACGGGATGGCAGATCTTTTAAAAATAATAAAGAAAGGGATGGCAGATCTTTTTAAAATAAGGATCTGCCAAGTTCCTTTCTTTCGGCCCTCTCTTTGCTACGTGTTTGGGTACGGTAAGCTCCCTTGGGCACATGCGTCTGCATACGGCTATGTTTGAGCGCTGCCAGTACCTTTGTTGGAGTTATCTTTCGATAATTTAAGCGCTCGGTCCTCATTTGTTCTTCATTAATTCCTCGAATGAGTGGTAAGGAGAGATAATAAAAATAACGTGACGATTACTGTTATAGTCGAACTTTTGGGCTTGCGTTTCTCTCTCTCTCACACACACACAGCTGTTGACATTCCAGAGAGTAGTGTGCTGAGATTTCCGTTTGTACTGTAATTTACCATTGTTGTAAGTACCCGTAGTAATCAAGAAGGGAAAGATATATAGTGGGGATGGGGGGAGTATGTAGGGGAAGTTTAGTTCGTGTTTGCCATTTCTGTTTGATGCCATGGAAACAAAAGAGAATCCGAAGATAGATCGTTTCTTGACACTACCCCCCCCCCCCCCCCCCCC
>SMGT01010074.1:910504-980317 GCA_004794575.1 Lanistes nyassanus | reverse complement strand
CCCCCCCCCCCCGTCTGTCCGCTCGCGCACCTACGTTTCTTTGTGTGCACGCGTTCCTGTGATGCTCTCATCCCACTTGCAGCACTGCTTTCAGTTCCGACCTGGCGTATCTAGGAATTTGAAGAGTGAGTTTCCACCTTCCTGAACACAGTTCCGCTTCGCACTTCTCACTAACATCTTCTCTGCTGTCGACCCACTCAAACGGACGTGCGTAGCGAAAAGGATTGTGCCTGAGGACTCTGGACTAACTGAGAATCGAAAGAACCGTTTGTTTCTAGTGTTTCCTCCCTTCCTAAGAATGGCTTCCCTTTCGATGACTGTCTCCTGGGAGCAACTCTTAAATGTTACTGTAAATAGTTTATTTCGACACCTCGCCATTTGTTTTTATTTTAATAGGCATTCTCCCTCGTCACCCAAATTTCACCCTGCAAAAAACTGTCTGCTTATTTGCAAAATTAAATAAGTCTTTTCCAAAAATTAATAATATGCCGGACAACCTTCATGCAATCCAAGATACAGATTTCATGGAACTGGTTTCTTTCGAAGAAAGAACGAGCATAAACCTAACATTTACAACAGTCACCGTCAGGGTGTGGACTGTACTGCAGTGGAATTCTAGGTTGACTGTTGCTTAACATCCCTCCGTAAACTGTATAGGTGCATATCAGGACAGTCTTGCTTAGACAAGTTTACGTGCTGCCACACGTGGGACTGTTGTCGCATCACAGGCTTCTGTCCCACCCAGTTACATGACACCGGGCCAACCAGTCCTAGTGCTCTTGCCTATAATGCCAGGCGTCTGGCAGGGCAGCTACTAGATTGGCAATTTTAAGTCTTGGTATGATTCTGCCGGGATGCGAACCACCGACCTCCATCCTTCGAAGCGGACGCCATAACCACTAGACCACAGAGGCGGTTGTAGAATTCTAGGATGGGATGTCGACTTCCCCAAGTGCCTGACACAAGGATTTATGTTTGCAAGCCGTGTGCGCGCTTATCTACTACCCTGAAAAGGAAAGTGGGTTAAATCTGTCTACTGGGCGTAAGACCGTGGTTAAGTACAGGCCATACTAGACAAAATTCGCTGGGGTTACCCGATAACCAAAAAAAATGCTCGGGACGGGTATCCCAAAAACCAAATAACAGGATTTGAACAGCGCTGGCATGGAATGTTGTTGCCAGCAGGCTGTTAAGAAACGTTGTCGAGTTTTGTCTGTAATTAATAACAGCCGTAAGGGTTGTATCAACTTAGAGACAAGAATATACATGTGTGGCATACACTCCATGCACTTGCCACACTTAGTTGCCGATTACTCTGTGGTAATCAAGCTTGGCTTGCAATCTGACGTCACAGTGCGGCAGTCCGTGGCATCAGCGGACCAAGAACATTACGCTGAGATCGGTGATTGAGGACAGACACAGGCACATCGCGAAATGGCATGTGGCCATCTCTCCTTACCTCCATCATTCCCCACCTTTCGTATACCTCCTCGATCCTCCCCTCCCCACCTCTCTCTCTGACCCTCATCCAACCCACTCCTCAAACCATACGCACCCAAGCTGTGATGAATTCGAAGCTACCAAGCGAAATTCTATTTTCGTAAGATTCCTATACTCCCAGTGTCAGTAGCCATAGTAGGTAGAAACATTTGAATGTTTGCAATGTCAGGAAGGAGCTCGTGCACGGCTTGTTACCATGGCAGCGGCAGGCACGTAGTGTGTGAAGAGCTCCGATATGTCTCTGTACCATGCCAGGCGATGTCGGCCGATAGTCGACTTGATTGTCCACCTACTCCACCCATGTCGTGTAGTCCAATCAAGTGTCTTCATGACTGAACCATTGTTTGTTTTAATATCACAAACGCACGCATACACACAATCTGGTTGGGTTCGTGGAACAAAAGGCGGGGGAATGATACATTGTGTCGTACTGTTACACAGTGGTAACACTAGATGTTCAAAAGTTACTTTTTAAGTGTTAAGTGCACAAACATCCCATCGGCCACGCTGACACGTTTAAACAGAAAGTAAATATAAATGTAAATATATTTATCTGTTTGTGTCGTCCTGAAGAAGGGGCCATGCCCCCAACGTCGGGTTCTTGTCCAAGTCTCGCTTGGTCAAGTTCTCTTTGTTGTTACCTAAAATATAAACAGAAATAGCAGGATTTCAGGCGCCTCCTCCGTGTGATGTGTATCTATTCCTTTATATTGCTAACGTGCGCGCGTGTATGAGAATGGATGTGTGTGTGTGTGTGTTTGTACGTGCATGCACCCTACCGCGCATGACGTGGAAGTGTGTTAAATTTATTTAGCTCTAGATTCTGAACCTTTTAATTCATATTAGTGCTTCTTGGGGAACATTTTCGATTACTGTCCAGTTTTGACCTCACTAAATCTTTGAGCACTTCGATCCGATTATCAGTTTCCAAGACGCGTTCTTGCAGATGTGAAATGGCGTGATTCAAATGATCCAAACAATGTACAGCAAACCGATCTCCTGATCAAAACTGAACAGAAAGTTTCAGCTACTGTTTTGAAGCAATGCGGCAGTCTTCCAACTACACTGTACAGCTGTGAAACTTTATTTTTATAAGTGTAGCGTAAACTACTTGATGGCAGAGGGAAGGCGAATGATCGGCGTGGGTCAAGGCATTTGCACGCGCCCTCGCTGTTCTGTCACCGGCTCGAGAGCGGCCGCGTTAAATTGCATGCCCAAAAATGGCACACACCGTGGTGCACGCTGTTTACTTTCACTGGGGCTCAGACCACCTCCGGATGCGGCCCCAGAGACGCGCCGAGGGCAATACGTGTCGCATTTCCCGCACTTTACTTTCGTCTAAATAATATTGCACAGTTGTCCGAGCAGTTCCCGCTATTATTACGGCACGCGCACGGAGTAGTTTCGTCCGAGCAGGGCTGGGCACGGACGAACGCGCAGCTAACGACTTGAGGCCCTGTCAAGGAAATATTTTCGACAAACGCTTGCTAAACAGACAGCAACGATTTAGTTTTTGATCTGATCGATAACGGAACTGACCCCTTAAGATATGTGTCCTGTATTTTGTAGGGGGGTTATATCTAGTGCATTCGTGTGTGTTTACATGTGTAGTTGCCAATCGAAGACTGACAGATCTGCTGAGTCATGATAGTGGTCAAAGCTCAGCAGTAATTCATTAATTTTTTTTTATTTGCTCGTTGACTAGACCTTAAGAGGTCTGTCAAAATACTTCTCGCGTAATGTCGGACAGTATGGCGACAATTGTAGTGTCAAATTGTCTGACAGCATTTGCCAGGTATTCTCCATCTTCTATACATTAGTGATGCGCCCAGATACTGGCGGACGATCAATAGTTACGTCATGCTGTCGTCTGCAGACCACACGTCGGTTCATAGAGCCATGCGTCAGATGTGGGCTTTGTCACCAGTACAAAAAAGTGCCTTTTGTTTCTAAAATTTTTAGCCTTTTGGACATAAACTGCTAGGCTGTCAATTAGAATTTTAGCTTTATAAACGTTTTTTTTAAAGGTCAAGTTTAGTTGCCTATAAAATAGTCCGCTGAGATACCTTACACTAGTTCAAACTCAAAACTATATGTAAAGTTATCTACGAACATTAAATTGTTTATGTGACTTAATGACTTGACCGATTATTTTCCTTCATTCAGGCAGAAATAAGCTGATGTACGTTGCTACTACAGGTGTCATTTATGGTGAAGGAATTATTGTCAGTGTTATAGTTTACTCCTATCGTGTTAGTGGCAAACATGATAGTGTAAGGACTGGAGACGTGGCTCAAGTATTACACTGTACACTTATCCTCGGGACAATTAAGGAATCTTACAACAGTACACTCCATCCATTTCCAGCCCCAGTACAGCTGTACTAAATTCGCAGGCACTTTTGGGCAGCGCCAGGCTACATGAAAGTTCGTATCTGTTCACCGCGCGTACAGCTTCACATAAAGTACACAGGACGAATGGGCCTTTCAATCGGTCTTGTGACCGGAATAGCATATACTTCGACGTCCATGGGCTCATGCAAGCCAGCTCAGGGTCGTACCATTCTGAACTTATAAATCATTTGTGGAAGCAAAGAGAATTCAGTTTCCATTGTCTGAAATGTAACTTTTTTCTCATTGTTATGGTCCTAACATTTTCCCTATACCTTCTGGCTTCTCTTTGTAAATGTAATTTTATTTTGTGCTCCTATTTGTTCTTCTCATCCTCTGCTGCCCCTTGCTCTCTGATCCTTCATCTTTTCTGTCTGTCCAGTTTTTTTCAGTTCTTTTTAGTTGTTTTCTTCCAGTTCTCAGTTATTTCTCTTGGAGAGGTTTGCTAACTGCTTTCCCAACTGCTTATTTCCCTCCGGAAGCACTATGGACCTGACACCCGACAGGCTTGCGTCTGCTGACGTCTGAGCTCGGCTGTGAAACAGGGATGAAAGTGCGTGCGTTTTGGGTGTGCGTGTATATGTGTGTAAAACTGGACCAGTACTAGACAAAGTTTAAATATGAGGACTTTGGGATGTGTGTATGTGTGAGAGACAGACAGACAGAATGTGTGTGAGTGTGTTTGTATGAGACTGTGTATATGTATACGTGTCTGGGTGTGTGTGGATGTGTGTATGCTTGTGTGTATGTGTGCGTATGTCCGTGTGAGAGTTTACGTGTATGAGAAAGAGAAGAGAGAGAGATTGAGAAAACTTAACAACATTTAAATAGCGATATATTTTAAGGCACCGATGATAATAGTACGAGTGGATGAAACACACTGGATTTTATCATGCTGTAGTTAGTATATATATGTGTGTGTGAGGGTGTGTGTGTGTTGTTTATATAGTGTTTGATGTCATCGTTGCAGCAGTGCCACAACCGTATTTAGCCTTAACCGACTTGCCGGACAAAAATATGAAAATATGTTTACAATTAGTAATGATGTATTTGGGTGCTCAGGGAGTATAACGCCTGCGAAGTCAAATTCAGACCAACGCTAGATGGTTTTTTTTCCCCAAAAGCTCGATCTGTTCGCTGTTTTCAAGTGTTGCCGACATGTGGCGTTTGCCTGAGGCAGACACCCTAGAAGGCTGAACGTGGCCTGTCAGTGGACATACTAAAGTGACAAAGATATTTTCTCCTACGCAGAACCTCGGCTACAAGCTCACAGATATGCTACACCCACCTAGCAGCCAATGATAGTGTCGCCGCTGACGTCACCTAGTGTGGAGTGATTCACACAGCGCTGCGCCCGTCTCCGAGCCAGCATTTTAAACCAGCTCGGGTCGTCTGCTGGCTGTCAGTGGTGGCTAGGGAAAGTCCTACACACACCTTGCAACCGGCAAACTGCGATAGTGTGATATTGTGCGTGTGCAAGTCTTTTCACAGTCCCACGACAAAATGTCCGAAAACAGAGCTACTAAAAGCGGGATTGCCCGTGATGTGCAGCAGAAGGTAAGTCACTTGAGTCGCTGTGTTGCTGTTATAGTTATGCTCGCATCCTTCGTTTAAGGGACATACGCGGCTTATGGCTGTTTGCGACCAGTCTTGAATAGAGCGGGAGAGACGATCATTTGTGCTCTGCGCGGGAGCGCGAGTCAACTGGTAAGAAACCTCGTTGCAGTAGGTCGCTTCCATGAAAAAAGAGATCTGCGTATTTCTTAGGAAGCGGTGTCCTTTCATACAACACTTTAGTTTGGAGAAGAAACTGCGTTTAATTTGTGTATGTATGTGTTAACACGTATGCTTACGCATGCACACACTTAAGAGGTCCCCCACTTTGCCTCTTTGAACAGTGTCGCACATTATTTGTTTTTTCCTTCGCATCTTCGACTTGATGTAAGCGGTGACGTTTTGTAACAGTTCAGTCCGTCTGAAACGATTGTTATGAAGGCGAACCGTTTCACTCAAGACTGAACACCGATCAGTCTGCCAATATCTGGATGTTGACAGCAGACGGGACAGGCTGACATCCTCTGAAAAGTATTTCTGGCTCGCTGCCCAAGCATGTCTTTCTTTTCCAAGCCAGACTTTGAAGCTATGAGCCTCAAGCCTGTTTTGCAGTTTTAACTTGCGACACTGCAAGGCAGGAAGCGGGACAAGACAAACCGTGCACGAATTGCAGTTCGCAAGAACAGAACACATTCACAAGCGTGGTGACATCCACTCAAATGGACTGTCCCTTATGAAAAAAAATTGAATAAACGGTGTGAGATTTTAATCATGGCCTGTCATTTACAGGAACACCTTTGTGTTATAAAAGATGCAATGCTGTCGTGGGTTCTTTTAATGACCCTGTTCTGGGGATCTCATGCCAGTTGGGCAGCAGGTGTACCTAATTAACAAACTACTGACGTTATCAGTGTTCTTTCAAGCTTTGCGCTTGTGAAAGTGTTCTGCTCTAGCGAACTAATTTATGCACGGATTTGTCTTGCCGAGTGCTGCCTTGGAGTGTTGCAAGTTAGAAACGACTGGTGCAAAGCAGGTCCTCGGGAAACCTTTTGGAAACTCTTGGTGCTAGGAAACCCTGTCAGATATGTTCACGGCGTGTTAATGGAATTTGGGCAAGGTTGTGAGGAAAAGCGCAAAATTTAAAATGAAAACGCTCAAGCGAAGGGAGGCCACCAAGCAAAAGATGCTCTAGCAGAAAATATCAGTTAACGAAAACGTCTTTCGGTTGAACTTGATAGCGAAAGTTTGAAAGAAATGTAACCAGCTCCAAGAATCTCTCTCTCTCTCTCTCAGTCGGCTGTCACGAACGGAAAGAATTCCATTCTCGCGATCCACCTGTAAAAAGGAGACGGGTCGCGACCCAGTCACACGGCCACACACTTCGACAGGTGAGGAAGAAGGAAATGGGGGTTGGGAGGCGTCTGAGAGTCACTCCCCCAAATGACGCAGCCTGGAGAAGTGCTTGTGGGCAGCGCCGGCCTCACACGGCACTATTAAGGACGAAACCCACTGATATTGGTCAGCTGCAAAATAAAAAAAATTATTAAAGTTTTGCATTGTTACCTGGCGGGTGGTTTTTTTTCATCTCTGATGAGCAGTTATGGGGAAATCTCTTGACTAGAGTTCATAACATTTTAGAAGCAGTTGGCCTTTTCTTGGAATCGGCTGAATAGCTTTTTCACGCTTTGTCAGAGCGTGCAAGATCTGCGTGATAGGCTTAACGCTGCTCAGGTCTCGCCACACAGAGACCCCTACCTAAGAGTGAATCTGAGGCGGTTAGGGTCAAGGGTCGCTGGACCAGGCTTCTAACCCTAATGTCATCAGCTTCTGGGGTGACCGACGGTGAAAGTGAAGAGACTGCGAGCAGCATAATGATTTACCTGCCGAGCTGCCAGTCCTGATCGTTTTTCACCTGCTGGGCCTCTCCCTTTGAGACTTTTGCATTTCACTATTTGGGGAGATAATTAGTTTCTTTAATCAGAACTCCGTTCTCCCGCTTATAAATGGACGAGATTAACCAGTGAAAAGGGTTTAAGAATTTTTTTCATTATGGATAGGGATGACAGTAGATACCTTCGTGGAAGTAAAAGTCGTGACTTGATGTTTGGGGATATGTGTGAGTCAATTGCGACGAAAGAAAAGAGCATTAGCGAAGTTAATGCTATTTTACATTTTTGCAATGTCTGAATTAATAAGTCTAATCTGCTGTGCGTGATCACGTACAGGCAGGGAGATAAGGCCACACGACAGCCTGACAAGCATTAGGAACACGCCAGACAGCATAAATGGTTGACCTTTGTCCTGTAGAAAGTTTGCGCCGTATAAAGTCTTAGTGAGTTCGCTTTGCATAAACAGTTTACTGAGAGTAAAATCTTGGATGTTAGTTAAACATGCAGTAGAATGGATGTAAAGTATTTAGTGGCTAAGTGTGCTAGGACATTAAGAAACCGTTAAGACACCATCTTGGCGTAATATCTAGTGATTTTTAAATTTGTAAAGTATGTCAGGTTCCGTTTTATATTATCACTCTCCTGCCCCCATACCCAGAAACCAATTTTTGCCCATATGACCTGTAGTGGGGGAACTTGAAACTGCCATGCTCGCCTGCATGAACAAAGCGAATTTCACAAGCATCTAGTGAATTCTTTGGCGGCTAAAACACAAACACATGCCAATATTATATCCAGGCTGCCTTATGAGTGCTGAATTTCAAAGACAAGCGGGCGCTGTGTGCACTTGGTAAGTTCGATTCTTTGTAGAGCGAGGGAAATACAACATCTGTTTAGGTTTTCTTGCCCTGTAGAGTATGAGGGTTGTGCACATTTACCTGCTACTAGAAGTATGCGCCCTGAACAGGAAGTGATATGAATGTGACGCGGCGGGTGTGCGTTTCCTAACGGAAACTGTTCACATAGGCCTCTGTGAGCAGTCGGAATGCTCTACATACCGCACATGCTCTTACTAGGCTGCTCGTGGGACTTGCACCACTTGAATCAAGGGCGCGGTTTAGATAGGTAGAGTCAAACTAAGTACTGATAACTCGCAGAAGGGCTTCCTGGCTTGTGAAGTTGCCGCCCTTTGGTGCACTTAATATACGGCCCTCGTGTCAGACGAGAACCTAAGCCCGCCTTTGAAGGGGGGAGGGGAAATTCTCGCGGATAAACATGAAATGTTGCTTCTTTATGGCGACGACCAACTTGAGATGGGACCCATCAGAAGAGAGAAGGAAGTAATATTAGGTCATGAAGTGTAAAGGGCTGTCGCTTGGTGCCGGGCTGAGTCGGTCGTTGCAAGCTGTTAAATGGGGCAACAAAAACCACGTTTACATGTTTCGACTATGTTTTAATAAAACAGTAGTAATGAAATAACCTTAAAGCAAGGTTTTCGTTCTATTTCGGCCAAGGGATTTTCTCTGGAGGTTCTTCTTAACAAGCAAAATTTCTTTCTGTATAGATTTGATCTAGTTAGGGTTGCAAACGGTTAGACCAGTTCCTTACAACCGTACCATCGGATCTTGTTACATCTGTGTGAGACAGACACGCTCTTCAGCTACATGTGGTGTGCTGAGTTAGCCCTTCATAATTTTCCTTCCCTACATATTAAGGAAAATATCGTGTGAACGTTTGTCCAGCTCAGCCCTAGCTTGTACTTGCAAGCTTGCGTGCTTGTGGCTTCACTAAAACGAAGTGTTGTTATAACACAGTGATTGCATTAAGATGATGGCAGGTAGACAGTTGTGCGAACAACTGAGATTCCCACATGCGTTTCCTGGTGCGCATGCACTCGTGTATAGGTTCGAGTCTTCCAGAAGTGGAAGATGTGCGGTTTTCTGCCACACCAAAACTGTTATCACACGGGACGCCCTTGCACGCTTTCATATATTACTTGAGCACCGAAACAGACACTTGGCAGGACAGTAGACGCATTTGAAGAGGTCTGCCTCGACAGTGTGCCTAACACCACTTAAAGTCGTAATTCGTCAACTACCTGCCGTGAACTGTGCGCCCCCGGTGTGCGTGGCTGGGTGTGCGGTCAGCCCTGTGAACAGACGCCGCTGCCAGAAGCCGCACACAGGATCCGAACTCGAGGTCCTCTGTATCGGTGACAAGCATACGTTAACCCAGTGCCACGACTAGAGGAATGCAGATGGAGTGTTCTGACTTGTTAACACTGTTCAGATGTCAGATGTACTGGTGGCTAGCCACAACGGCAAACTCTGTATTTTGTCTTGAACACTTAAGTGCATCTAAGAGAACGACGACCAGCATTATGAATAATTCTGTCCTTGGCATGGACACAATGTTGAACTGTGGACAGGCCATCTTTAACAGAAAACAAGAGATGAGAATTGGTCATAGAGACTACAACGCTATAGATGAGCAATCTTCGGTTCAGTCAAACAGCTAGCGAAGATGGGGTCGTGCCAGATGGTTTCTCTGTACAGTCAGACTTTGTTTAGATGCTGAGAGGGCACGAGGGTTTGCCGGTGTCCTTATCAGAACACGATAGACTGGGAACAGGGTTTGGATTGTGTGAGTGACGGTGCAGACACGTGAGTCTTCTGTGGCTTGGGACAGGAGTCACGTGCACGTGCGCGACTGCTGGAAGCTGGCACCACCAGGAAAAAACCCGCAAAGGAATGCGGGAAACGGTATAATTTGTTTTGCGGGCTGCAGGAATTTGTGGGCTTGACCGGTCTACAAGCGAAGAAAGCTGACCTCCGTGCACTAAGTCCCTCACTCCCTACTCAGCTTGTTCTTAACATGGAAACAGCTGTTGTTTTCTTCAAAGACTAATGCCGCCTAGATGGCAATAGTTCGCCACATTTTTGGCCTGAGTGTTCGCCAAACCTGCTCTCAAGATATTTAAAGAGAAGAAAGACAAGAGAATGGAACGCCGTAGAAGTAATCAAAGCATAACCTTTCATTATCTTCTTTTGTAGTAATTAACGCGTTTCTGTGTTCAAAATGTCAGCGTAGATCGCATATATTTTTCGTGCACATGTTTTATGCCCGTTGCCAAAACTGTTTTGGAAGCTTTCGATAATATGCCGAAACTTCGTTTTTTCGATAAAGCCATGTGAACAGCATCTTGAGGACACGGAAGCCCTTCATCACAGACTCTTGTCTTAAATTCCTTGAGAAAGTTTTGCTGCAATCAGCATCACAGGCATCAACAGTCCCTCCGCTTTGCTTATGACAAGACGGGGCACTGGACAAACATTTGGAGCAGAGTATGTGTTTGTCTACAGGCTTCTTGCACAAACGTCGACAGTCTGTTTACGGCCCCCGGTCGTTCCTCCGCCTCCGTCCTTGAATGTGCGCGCGTGTGCTTCCAACGCTCCCGACAGTAGACATTTCTGGAGAGAAATCCGAGACGGCCCAAGATTAGGTAGCTGGCGGGGTCGATCTAACCGTTCCAGTCCCCGCCCACATCTGGGGTCAGTCACGGGTTCATCGCGACGATGTTCCAAGACTGCGTGTATGGCACAGGGTCTCCGGTTCCACTTCCGTCTTCCTTTCCCCCCATCTTCTTACTCGTCAGTGAGAATCGTGGGTCATGAGTTCAAACCCCGCCTCCGTATTTTGTATTTCCTATCTGGTACTTGTTTACCTGGCTGTTGTATCTAGCTTCTAATGCCGGCAAGCGCTCCATCCCACCGACTGTTCCAACTGTCCGTTTTCGACTAGCTGATCAGAAAGAGGTTCTTGACCAGTGTATCATTACGACTGGCTTTTCTTGCAGTGTTGATTGTGTGATATGATCTTTTCTTCCTGGCGACCCGACGAGATTTTTTTTAAATTTCATTTCCCGCATTACTGACCTGTACCAGAAAAACAAGTATGACTAGTTCCGTGGCACTCAGCTGCATTGTTCTCAGTATAAGCAAGGGGAAATCACCGTGCCACATTTTTGTGGTCCCGGATCTTCGGGTTTTCGAAAATAAAGAAAAAGTCCATATTAAATTCCCCAGTCCCTCCTGAATATATCCATAGTCCATACTAAATTCCTCAGTCCATCCTGAATAAGTCCATATCCATAATAAATTCCCCAGTCCCTCCTAAATGTGTCCATATTAAATTCCCCAGTCCCTCCTGAATATATCCATAGTCCATACTCAATTCCTCAGTCCATCCTGAATAAATCCATAGTCCATAATAAATTCCCCAGTCCCTCCTAAATGTGTCCATATTAAATTCCCCAGTCCCTCCTGAATGTATCATTAGTCCATATTAAATTTCCCAGTCCCTCCTGAATATATCCATACAGGTGATAATTTCCTTTCACTCCCCGACAATCTGTTATTTTCGCTGTTACCAAAGTCCGGAGTAGATGCGCTGGGTAGTTTATGTGGTCGGGCTCGTGTGTGGCGGGACATAGTTCAGATGAATAATGGCTGCGGTTGACGGACCGGGGAGGTGGAAGTGAACGAGTTGGTGCAGTGTGCGCACAACTTTGGGACGCTTCCAAACCGAATACGCCCACTACTACATTATCCCGACAGCGAATGGTACCTGAACCCATGCGAAATACTCCCGTTCACGTGACGTACATGACGAACATACTGTACACACGAAGATTGTATGAGCACAGGGCTTAGATATGAAGTGATTTTTTTTCATAATTTAACTACTAAGGAGGGGTTTTTTTACCACAGAGCCTTCTGATCAGGCAGACCAAAAATATATTTTCATGAGCTAAATGATTGCACGAAGTTGAGAAGGTTGGAGGTACATTGGTGTAAATCATCGTGGGTCTTAGAACAGCGAGATAGCACTTGTTAGTGTGTCTCAAAAAAGTGCTTGTGTTGCCCGGCAGTGTTTGCTCTGGAAGAAAAATACTGTACACGCCCGCTACTTTTTGAGTCTTTCCGTCTCTTTATAGATACTTGACAGTGCATGACTTCGTGAAGTACCTTGGTGGTGGTTGGTGGTGGTTATTTAGAGGGACAGTGCTTCCACCTCGCGGTGATTTCGCACCTGAAGTACCTTGACAAACTGCGTGCGGTAAATCCTAGGACCCCGCGGTGCAGCTAGCAGATTAAGCCATCTCCGACGAGACTTCTTGGCCTTTGGGTCATGGCAGCAGTTCTTATGCACTTCCGGTTTCATGCTGCGATCGCTAATCACCAACTCAATTGGTCAGAGACTAAAAACATTGCTGCTTTCACACGTGCCCGCCCCCCCCCCTTTCAACTTTCCTTATTAAGTGATCGTATCTCGGTCTGTACGGCTGGAACAACGAGACTGCTTGTTATTGATGATGGAATTTCGTGACTGCGTAATGTCTGGATGCTACTGCATGTCTAGACGCAGTGATTTGGTTCGAAGCTACTTGTTGTCCCAAAGGACCGTTTACGGCTTGTTATGCAGACGGTTGTTCATGGCTGAGACGGTGGCGGTTTACCTTGAGTCTGGCGAGCAGGCTGACAGTGTAATTAGGGGAACGTGTGCTGTTTAACTAGCCAGACGTGGAGCGCGTTTACAAGATTTACGACAACACGTGCGCGTGGGCATGTTTGCTGAGCTCACAGAGGCCTCGCGGATACACGCACACCGGAAACAGAAAATTTAAACCAGAATTTTAAATAAGTAGACCCTTTAAGCATATAGAAGCAAAACAAAAATTGCGTTATTCGAGACTTGAGTGTTTAAAAATTTTACAGACAGTATTTCACGTCATTTTATTTGTCGCTTTGCCTGTTTGCTTGCGTTGGGATTTGTTTGTTTGTTCGCCTCTAGTCACCTGACGGTTTTAGCAGCAGATCGATAAAAGCGCTCATCTGCTGTGGCATGCGCTGTGGGTGGCGCCTGTTGTCCTTACTCACCAGTCGATAACCAGAACCCATTCTGTGTTTGTGTCGTCCTACTGTACAGCGGTCGGTTGGTTGAAGGCTATGTACATAGTGTACTTGGGTCCGCATCGATAGGCCTGGTGGAATAGTATTTTACGCCGATCTCATTGCTAAATTTACCAGCTGAATAACGGACGTGGGTCGAGGGCATGCGAATTTTGCTGGGGGAGAAATCCCACGGGGAAGTTAAAACACCGCTCAAAAGCAGGATAAAGGTTGTGAAAGGGGGAGGGGGGTTCTTCCTCTGGCATTAGTTCAGTACAATAGCCTTCACGAGAAGGCGACTTGTGTGTCATTTCAACCGTCTTCAGTTTTCTGTGCGATTTCTCCCCCCACCCCAACCTTCGATTTGAACGGTTTGGTCTTGCCAGCTGTTGAGACTGACTGTGGGGGCCATCGAAGATGGCGAATGTCTCCTCACCTGAGCTTTTCTGGATCGCTCAGTGGTCTTTTCTGTGTTCCACTTCTTTTTAAGTGATCTACCATCCCCTGGTGTAGATATTTTGTGTTCAGTTTTGTTTGGTCACGCTTTTTTGACTTTGTGTTCTAGTCGCAGGCCCTTTTTATATTTGTGTTCGGCTGTACGATTCGTTCTTTGTTCGGTTGAACGTATTCGTTCTTTGTTCGGTTGAACGTATTCGTTCTTTGTTCGGTTGTACATGTTCGTTTTTTTGTTCTTGCTTCATTTGCTGGACACCTTCTCTGTCATGTTCTCCTGTCTTGGGTCGTCTTGGTGAAAGTCTTTCCTGCTCACTTATGCTGTCTGCGAGAGGGGTCTGCTTGAAGCTGACACCAGAACCTGCCGGGAACTGGAAAACTTGTCTCACATCCATTTTTTTCGTGATGCTTTAGGAGGAACTCCTGTGAACTGACAGACTTTTCCCATTTCATTTTTTCAAATGAAAATTTGCTGACACGGCAGTAGCTGCGCTGAGCAGGTAACTTGTTTCGTTTCCATTTGTCGTACTAACATAGTGTATTGTGAGCTGACAAACGTATCAAAATCGCCTTCTCGTCCACACCGTTAAAGAAGGGCAGAGCGGAGGGACGAATGAAGAAAATAGCTTTAGTATCTTGATAGTATCTCGAGTTTCTTAAGGTCACAGCAGGGAGCAGCGGTTAGTTTGAGGAGCACACATCGACAGATTGCGCTGTTCAAACGCGTGCAGATGAAGATGCCGCCCGCGTCAGTCAGCCTAGCAAGAGCTGCCTGGCGTGCCTGAACGAGCCCCACTGTTGGACTCGAAAGGTCAGACGAGGTCACGTCGCTTTGACCACCACCGTGCCAGAAATGTCAACGAGAGGGTGTCGCGGCGGCCTGTAGGGTCGGTTATTTTGCGTGAACATACCGCGAAGGTGCGGAGCAAGTCGACAAATATTTAGCTGTAGTTTCGAACAGACGCGTCAAATTAACTGTGAACGCTAATGAATGTTGTCTTCTTGAATTGAAGACCTTCGCCACCCCCTCCTTCGCTAGAGTTAATTTTGAGCTTAAACACTTGAGTCCACTTGCCCTCCCAGCGTGTTCTCAGTGCAGTTTGGGTCAGTAACACGTGTTTAAACTACAGTTCGGGAGTTTCTTTTGTCACGTGTTGTGCCAGTACAATAAACTAACAGAAGGAGAGCAGTCACAGACTTCTTGTTTGTTGGCAGATGCGAGTCGATACGCATTGGTCTCACAGAAAACGCCGGCTTTTCGAGCTTCGGAAGGGGCTTGCAGTGAACAGGATAGACTTCAGAGCCCAAACTTTGCGCCCCTCTCTTGACATTTCACGCAGGCAGACGAAACCGGACAAACACGGGGCCTACACTGGAGCCTCCTTGTCCTCCGCCTCAGCCTGCCCCCTCCCTCTTCACAAACTCAGAATGGGTTTAATGTCGGTGTTGTCGTGACCTACACAAACTAGACCGATTTGTGGGTAACGCCCCTCGGCGGTGTTAAAATTTTTACCAGTACGTTCGCCAGTAAAGGCGGGCAGGAGCAAATGGAAAATGCGCCTTCTGTTACACAACTAATTGCAATCAAAAGCTTGGGAAAAGGTCTAAGAGTTTAAAGGTCTGTTCGGCCATTGTCGTTGCATCCACATGGCAAACTGTAGGTAGCATTTTTTGTGCCTGGTATTACTACAAACTGACAATTTTTTTATATCGGGACCATTCCTCGTGAGCGATTCTCCCCTCCCTCATCCCCTGCTCAAATTTCTGATGTTCGCTAGGTAACAGATGCGAAGGAAAAGCGAGCTATCGTTGTCTTTTCCTCCATGATACAAGGAATCGATAATTTACTGTGTATTTTTTTTTAAAGGACCAACGGTAGAAATCCTAAATGAGCTTCCGGATGAATGTCTTTTCTGTAACAATATAGGGGCGGGTGTTGGGTGGGTGTTTGTTCCTTAACACTACATGGGGTAGTTGAGTTTGAATTTCTAGGTTAGAAGCTTGAGTTTTATCAGAGTCAATGGTAACCACACAAGTTGGCTGATAGCTGCCACGGAATAAATATAGTTCTGTGTTAGAAAAAAATCACCCCTCCCACCCACCCACCCCCCAAATAAAAATTCGCGTTGTGAAATTGAGTCAATGGGAATTATTTTTAAGGGTTAGCCCAAACCGCTGTTTCCTGGGGGGAGGGGGGGCCTGGTTAGCTCAGTTGGTAAAGCGGTGGACTAGCAGATGGAAGGTTGCTGTTCGAATCCAGGTGTGGCAAAGGATTATTTCCTAGAGTTGCGCATTGTCCAAACGCCATTCGGCCATCTCCCCGCACATTAAGCTGCCTGTCCACACTGACCATTTTACTGCTGCTAACAGTCTGGTGGTTCTTTCAGTGCATAGCTTAGTAATAGTTCATCCCCACCCCCATAGGGCGAAATCACCGCGAGATGGAAGCACTGTCCCTTTAAATAACCAACCAACCGTTTCATGGGCAATGTTTTACGTTTAGGGATGTGTCATCCTCTTTCTTTTTTAAAGGAAACACAGAAATGTTTGGAAAATTCGTTGGACAAAAGGTGACGAGAGTGATAGACGAATGTGTGTAATATGAGAACGAAAGAATATGTTTTTCGCACGGTGTTTTTGAAGAGCTGCCAGAGGAGTATTGTATGGCCTTCAATGATAAGAGAGGCGACGTAACAATGAACTTTCTCGTCTGCGACAAAGAGCGACGAAGGGCCGCGGATTAAACTCCACATGGTGCCCTGCAATGAGAGTGAGGCTTGCTCGGCCCCCACCCCCACCCCTAGACTACGTGCCTGTGATTGTGATGTCACAGGTATTAATAATGAGTTTTTTTAATGTGCATGAAACCAATTTTTTTCGAACATGTATTCAAGGGCGTCCCGTAGCACGGTAGCTTGGCGTGCCTGTCACCGATGCAGCAGTTCCTGGGATCGTATTCCATGCCGGGCACACTTTCTCTGCCTGTGGCATTGTTTCACAGGGCTGGCCGTCGGAGGATTGTCTCCACGTGGTCGGTGTTCACCCCTTTCTCTTCCCTCCAGCGCCCTTCATCGCCCTCTTCCATCCCCCCCCCCCCATAAGATGACCATAGTTGCTGACTAGGCATTAAACATTTAACAGCATTCGATCAGCTACGTGCGTGGGTGCTGGTTACTTTGTCATTCCAGTATTTTGTTAACCCACCCACCCACGTGTTTACTAAAGACTTGTCGATGTCTCCAGTGCACGTGTGCACGTGGCTGCACCATCCGTTAGACGACAGCGGATTTCCTTTTTAAAAGCTTCTTATAGTCGCCGAGCGCCGTCGGTGTCGGTTCGTGCTCAGCGGTGGAGTGTGACCGGTCCAGTTTCTGCTAAGCCTCTGCTTACAGTATGTACGCCGAGGAGCGCCTTGAAAGGAGTGTGAAGCGAATGTCGCCTCCGAGACGTAAGCCCCGTCACGGTTTGTCGAGCAACACGCCTGTCCACGCGGCGCGGTGTCGAAGCTTTGACCTCAGCTGATGACACTTCCAGGTCAGCCGTGTCCGCACCACAGCTGTTCTTAGAATATTCAATTAAAAATTTGACTTAGATATTTGTGCATACTTGAATATGTCGGGGGAGGGAGGCTGTAGATTTAGTCGATCTTATATCGCTAAATATATTGATTAGCCCGACTGTCAAAACGCTGCACGTGTTTGTCATTTACAAGGCTGTGCAAGAGCGTCGATCGACGACAAAGATAACATAGCGACTTTGGTTCAGTCCGAAGAAGAAGACGTATTAGTGTTATTTCATCAGCAATCATTATCTTTCAGTGATCTATCCAACCGTAAAAATAGCTGCAAACGGATCTGTCGCTATGCAATATAGTTACGCAGATTCCCGATAGGTGACTTCGTGACGCCGTGAAACCTGCGTATGGTCCCACGGAAAGGGCAGATACGACACGTTGCTACTGTGTGGGTCTGTCGTTTTCTTTATTCTACCAGCACATGGGATCTCTTTAGTCTGGTAGGCAACTGTTCAATAATCAATAATGAATGACCAGTTAAGGCTGGTATCGGCAATTTTTCATTAATTTGTCCGGTTTATTCGCTCTCGATTTTCAGATCGAGTAAAGATAAGCTCAGTTCACTTGAAACCCGTGCAGCGTGCAGTGTCACTGAGTGTCCTCACTGTCTGCAGGCGTGCGGCCTGGTGCAAACAGGTTGTTGTCATGCGTGAATGCAGCAAGCAATAAATCAGGCTTGCGCGCGACAAACAGGTCTCGAACAACACTGTCGTCCTGGCGTGGTGCCATTATGAGCGCTGAGGTCGGTTTTACATAACACGGAAAAGGGCGAGTGCTGCTGTATGGCAGTATCACCTGCAGTATACCTGTACCACCATCATAAGCTGCGATTCACCCACAGCGTGCAGCCGCCGCCAGGTGCGAAAAGTTCTTCGTGGACGTTACGTTCTCAAACCACAGGTTGGCAGTGGGACACCGCAAAGTCAGAGATCTGCTTAAAAAGCCACTCTTATTAAGTAACAAACCGTCTGTGGAATCAGTCCAGACAGTCGTCGTCGGCTGCATTTCTTGACCCCCTTGGCCTCGCTGACGAGAACTGTCACGGTTACAAAAGTGTTTAGCAAGGGTTGTTCGGAGATGGGGAGAGTTTTTTTTTATAAAAACTCGTTTGTCGAAGAGCAGCTTCGTCACGGATGAGTGCGGCAGGGTTGTGCAGCATTAGCTACGCCGGCTTGACACGTGTTGACAGCTGGGCCGCTTCCGGTGCACATAGATCTTTGCCACCCGCGTCCAAAAAGTGGCATTGGAGGGCGAGTTCTACGGGTACGAGGGACGCTAGAGTAGATCTTGACGTGGGGACTCCACACGGTCGGCATTACTACCCAGTGTCAGTCACGTTCCGTGCGTCTGTAGCGCACGCCCCAATATAATTCTGGCGCTGGGTTGCACAGCCGTTCGTATATACCGTTCATTCGTAATGGTGGGCGTAAAATACACGGGTGAACGGGCCTTAACGACCCTTTTATGCGCGAAAGAACAGTTACGAACCCTCGTGCAAAGCAACCCAGGTTGGTGGGATTCAGAAAGCGGTTCTTCATTGCAGCCGTGCACCACTGCCGTACTTTGCCCGCCTGTGAAACACAGCCCAGTAGGTTTGGATTCGAGCCGAGCTGGATTTTGTTGGCCTTGGCAGCAAGTATCGATCAAGAGCAACGTTCCTTTAGCCAAGCTCGACTGATCGCAACACACCTGGACAGGTAACTCCCCCTCCCACCCCGACGTCAGCACAGTGTAGCAGTGCACAACAACGTCGACACATGCTGTATTCCACCACCAGCGTTTGAAGGGCAGGCTGTTTCCTTGCTGTGCTCTGCCCCCTCCCACCCCGCCTGTCCCCCCACCGCCATGCCTGAGTTCAAGTCTGTCCAAAAGACGTGAGGTTACGAATGGGAGACAACCGTGGGAGATGGGTGGAGACCAGCGCACGTGTCCCAACAACTTTCGACACCGCGACAATAGACTATGGGGAGAAGGAAACGTGGTGGCTCTTTCTCGAGTCGCCTGCCTTGTATGGCTTTCAGAGGGCGGTCTGGGGTGAGTCATCGCATCCACTTTCCTTCCCGGGGCCCTGACAGTTCAGTTGTTGCCAGTGGTGTGCTGCTGTCAGTTTAACCCGGTGTCAGGCCGAGGCCAAAGTGTTATCGTAGGGACTTGCGGCGGGTTAATAATAAAGCGAGCCTAAAGGTCCTCAAGTGGAAGCCCTCCGACTTGCACTCGACTGTGTGAGCGCCGAGTTTTCACCCCGTGCGCCAAGACCAAAATTCTGTGTGTGTGTGTGTGTGAGGGGGGGGGGTCAATTCTCCATATCGAAGATATTTTTCGCTCCTCAATACCAGTGTACTCACTGTTACGGCACTGTATAGAACTACACGAGAGAAGTGTGTATTCAGTATGTATATAATACCAACGCTTGTGTCGTTACGGTTGGTTTATTAAAATACGCACTGCTCTCTCAACAGACTATAACTAAGTCTGAACTCCAGTTGACAGGAGGGGACAGTACCTTCAAATACACGTACCATAACGCAAACTGGCCTTTAACTATAACAGGCTTGATGCGAGGGGAGAGGCGAGCCTGACTGGTCTGCGGGTGACAGGTGGGGGGTGGGGGGTCCATAAGCGGGGTGTTTGTGTGGGGCACGTCATTAGTCTTGCGGCTCACGACGCGGGGTGTTTGCTGTATCCAAACCACGGAAAAGCAGCCCGCGCTACGTTTCTAACGTCCCCAACTTCTGCAACGCCCCTTGTGCAAACTGCAGTCTGCGCGTCATCTCCGGGGCAACCAAAAGAACACGGTGCGCTGTCGCGAACCCAGGCCTCCGGTTGGTCCCCGATGGCTCACAGGTGCTGCCTTGTATGGCATGAAAACTGTACGTCGAAGGAATTCAATCTAGGAGTGTCACGAGGTCACAAGGCATCCGATTTTTTTTTAAACGCCCGGACTCTGCTCTTAAATAGTACACACGTACCCAAGTATTAGCATCAACGTAACTGCTTTTAAGAAAAAACCTCCCATTCTATTACATTTCATTTCACCTTTTTTGTTTTGTGTTCTGGCTGTGTTCTGACGCGCACAAGGCGTGATGCCCCATAATGTCGACTGTTAATTAGCTTGGCTGTTAACCAGCCTTCTTACTTGCTACTATATAGTAAACATAGATCTGTAGAATTCTATCAGTGACTTTCATCATAAAGAACCTACTTACATCGTATATAAAGTTTGAATTCATAGATACTTTTTAAGCGGGTGGCGGAGCAGATGGCCGAGTGGTTAGAGCCCCTCTGAACCAGAAGGCTGTGGTTCGATACCCGTGTGTCGCAGCACACCTTCCATAGTTCACCCACCTGGGTGGTGCCTGACCCATGGGTGAGGGGAGGTAAGACAGCAAGGGGGAGATGGACACCGCCCTCATGATGCTGACCCACCCCCTTGTCTAAAGCCGGTCACGGGAAAACCTTTTATATAGGGCTCATACGCAGTATAGTTACCAACGGATTATAACATCGGGTCCTTGTGCTGGTAACGTGTACTTGGTATTGAAGCGCAGTATAGCCACAGGCGTGTAGATCTGAACAAAGTACAACTAGGAACCCAGAGGGTGCGGCAGTAATCTCGATAGTGTGACAACTAATCGCTGTATGGTGCGACAGTAACTCCGTTTCCTGTGACGCTAATCGCTTTATTGACGTGTAATTTCGCGACAAACTATAACCGCAACGCAGTGGGGAAGGTAAACATGGCCGCTGCTGTGCAAGAAAGGGATGGATGTCGGGCCGAGCCAGTTAACGTATAATGGATTTGCGCATTCCTTCTGCCCTCGGCTGCTGTGGACTCTCGTCATGCGAGGCTTACACAGCTGGACAACGTCCATAGAAATCGGCTTTACTAATCCAACCGCCTGCATTAAAGACTTGGTCAATTTTCAGTGAATATTTTCTGTCCAGCCTTCTTACCTTGCTGAGATTTGAGGGAAAAGATGCGTCTGTTAAGAGTTTTCGATCCAATTCATGCATGTTTTGTTTCAAACGACTGGGATAGTTTCTTGCGCCTGCGTTCATCCAACTTTGTCATGCTGTGTAACCCCGGCGTAAGATGTAACCGCCACTCTGGCTTCACTCCTGCCTCGACCCACCACCCTGCCTCCTTCCAGACACCGACGGTTTGAATCAGGACATTAATCTTTTGCGCGGGGCACGAGTTTGCTCTGACTGCCGGGACTGGAGGACGGGAAACATTTAGACAGGCTTTAGTTACTGCCCATCCTACAGGATCCCCCTCCCCTTCCTCCGAGACATCCGTCGTCGTGAGATGTTCGTCTGTCTGTCTTTCTTTCGTTTTTTTTTTTAATTTGCGTGAGCAGCATTCTGAGATGCTTCAGTTGCCGTGTTCCAACCACGTTGCACTTTTCGAACATTCGAAATAACATGTGCAAACAGAAAGAAATGAATAGCGATAAAATCTGTTCATAGAACATCGTTACGGAACATCAGAAAAACCGTTGGATGTTAACATTCTTCCCTATATCCCTCACGGGCTGCATATGTTAATTAGCCTTATGCGGCTAGGCGAGGGCTGAGTGGAGAACTGTCTGAGTAGTGGGCCTCTCATGTCGGCACGTCGGAGCCGGACAGCAGGCTGCTGCTGAAAGCTAATTGTGGCTTTTAGTTGAGTGGACTGACGAGGGCTGGCTATATCACGTTTGCACTCCAGCGTCATCTTGAGCCTCCTTTTGGACTTGTACATCTTGTTGTACAACTGTATCCCCTTGCCCTACAGCTTCCTATTTGAGGTGCATGCGTACTTGCTGACCTTCCCATAAACACGCAGCAGAATGGCTTCTTATCGATGGAATACTTCTTTGAAGTCGACACGGCGGAAAGCAGACGGCACGGTTTGTGGGCGCTGTCTGCTGCAGGCAAAACTGAGAGTGTGCGTCTGGTCGATGCTGAGTTAAGTTCACCCACAGAACCATCGGCTTTTTATTGCTGCAGTCAGCAAGTTTTTTAATATCAAATTCACACTTTAAAGTCGTCAGCTGAACCCACCTGGAATCCAGGCTATAGCCAAGTCCACCTGCTGGGGACTTTGGGTTATCTTCAGACTATATTAATTTTGTGCTTTAAGTGCTTATTTTTCATATGTTCATATCCAAGGTATCTATTACTGATTGTGTGTTTGTGCATGCGTGCGTACGCGCGTCTGTGTGTGGGGGGGAGGGGGGATGCAGACTTTCGCTGTACCTAGACCTGTCCATAGTTATCCAGGAGATAAATCCTGTTGGTAGCTATTTCGGAGTTTTCTTAATCTCCTGTCCATTTCTGGCACTCCCCGTCGAGGGTAGATTCAGGTTTCACAAAACTGCAGCAAGCTGTTCTTATTTTTAGCTGCCCTTTGCTGCAGATAGTTTCGCAGGTGTGCGCCCGTAATCATATGCAGTCTAGTTATTGATCACTCAAGCACAGATATTCTTATATGGTCGCTTGTATTTGAAGTTTTCGGCAGGGTTATAAAAAAAATGGTAAATTTAATGGCGATCCAAAACGTTTAGCAAGCCAAGTGTGAGAGAGTATGAGTTGTAGGACCTGTCAGTAGAACTGCGCACACAGCAAGGTGCACATTGATCGACTTATCGTCCTGTAGGATTATCAACATAAACCACGTTTACGCGTGTTTGTACCAGCATTGAACTTAGTCCGGGGAACTGTCAACAGGTTGGAGCGTGCGCAGTGCAAAGATTTAATCGATAGTTTGAATTATTCCTACCGTTATAACCACTTATAACGGGCCGTGAAAGAAACTGTCAAGAGTCCGCCATGTCTTTATAAAACTTGTCGGAGGTTTGGGTGGCGAGGTGTTGGATACTGCTGTCTGACAATAGACATGCTCGCTGCGAGACGGTGCGTTTGTTCACATGCAGCTAACTAGCGAGCCGTGTACACGAGGAAGCACATTGTAAAATGAGACCTGTGTTTTTTTTCATTATCCCTACCAGGAAATCTAACTGAAGACTGTGTCGGTGGGGCGAGCGGAGTGACTTTAAATGTCCCGCTAAAAAAATCCCTGGGAAAATTGGTTTGGAGGATTTTGACAGGATCATCATTTCATCAGACACTATCTTAGTACTGCCTGCTTTTTGAAAATTGTAAAAAAAATTTATAATAAGTTACGAATAGCTATGCAGGGAAGCTTTTATTTTTCGCAGCTCTGCTCACTAAATTACCAGGAAATGAAGTTAAGGCATGTCGGGGCCTAAACTGATTAGACACCGGGACTGCCCATGATTTGACGTGTGAGCTATTGCAGCTGTAAAATCCCCAACAGGACGCTTAATGTAATCTTGGCTGCTGTGTTTTGGTTGGGGTGAATAGAAGCCAAACAAAGCAGTCTCACATTTATGCTTGGATCGTGGCCATCTAAAGGAATATTTTACTTCATCGCAAGCTGTCAGACGTGTCACATACCCTCTCATCCTCTTCACATCGTAAAAAAGTGAATGGCGCAGATGATGTTCGCACCTGCCTGGCACTTGATGTGGGAACGGGACACCGGATATGTACGTTTACACACCTTGTGTCTACCAGACGGCCCTCATCCGAGCTTCTTACACCGACTTCAAAGTGAGGTGAAGCCACAACAAGACTGGGTGGTGCTGTCGCATCGAGTTCGGGTGACACTTCGGACGTTTGTGTATCAGGGGAGCACGTGTCATCTCGCAGAGTTCATGTGTGACATTGGATTATTCTCGTCGTGAGACAGTAAAATTATCGAGCGTCTCGTGGCGAGATAAGGTACTCGATCACTATTCCCCCCCCCCCCGATCTTTGCCCCTCCCTATCTGCATTCAGAGAAGAGGCGGGAGACCAGGGAGCTTGTTTTCACTTGTCAAAATAATTTGCATAGCTTGCTTGTCAAGTGAGTCTCGGGAACCGTGAAATGTCTGGGCTCCTAGATACGGCACGGAGCCTGTTGACTTCACAGGCTGTTATTCGTCTTACCCGAGACCTGCACAGCCCCGTACTTCAGCTGACAGAGAAGAAAGTCAACTTTACGGCTTCACGGCAGTTGTGCATGGGGGGTGGGGGTGGGTAGAGAGCAGGGGAGCGAAGAGGGGAAGTTTTATCGTTTTGCACTCGTGAATGCACAGCATACAATGGCTCAGAGAGCAGGGCCGAATGATTTATAGTCGGCTGGTCATAGCGATGTTCTGTTTAGTCGCTGGCACCCTTTGTTGTTGACTTTTAAATCACAATCTTGTATATAAAAAAAACCTCTAGAGGACTTCAAATTCAGTGAAAGTCTAATTTTGTGGCGGAGGGCCCTAGCTTATGACATTAAACGTTGTAAAAAATAAGACTGTTGTCAGCAGGGGTCGACCCAAGGTCATTTGGTTATAACCATGACGAACATCAGCGATAACACCTAGGTGTCGCAAAAACCTCTTTGACGACTTTTCATCAATGGGAACTTCAGCAGATTGTTTACAAACTCTGGCTTACACGCGCACTCATTCAGTTCTCACACACATAACTGTGTCATAAACGAAGGGACTAAACAAGAACCTGTAGGAGGGTTTTTTTTTTAGCTCTGACGTCATTTGGACGGCTTAGTAATGAGCAGGAGTTTGAAAGTAAAACCACCCACAGAGAGGGGTTCATGGGGATTAAGGGGGCGGATGTTGGTTGCACTGAAATCGCATCTGGAGAGGGCTTCTAGCTGTTTACTCTGAGCTCACCAGGGCTCCATCGGCTGAGGCTGGTCTTTACGCGCGTCGTGGTGATTTTTTTAGTTCCAGTCCTCCAGTCCAGTCCACGTTTTGGAAGGCTCATTGCGTAGAGAGCGGTGCACATGGGGTGGGGTGTGGGGCGGGGTGGGCATGTGGGCAGGCTGCTTGCTTTTCGCTGCTGACAGAAAATTCCTGTCATCCGGTTGTTAAACGGCCGGAAGGAAAAGGCCATATCGATACAGCAGTGTATCGGCCACCAGGCCAGTTCGTGGGCTGGAGGGTGGGGAAGGAAATGCAGGGTGAATGAGATTACCTGGGTGTGTAGCGTCTGTTGTGTTCGAGACTACATTATAAGTTACCGCACAGCCCACACACTTTCGGTCTGTCACAGTAGCAGGAGTTGAGAGGAGGGGTTGCTTCGAAAGTAACTCGCGTTTTCCGAGGCTGTGGGGTCTTTTGTGATTTTTGTCATATATAACCAAACGTGGCTCATGTTATGAGAGAAAGAAGTTGGGAGGAATGAGAAAGAAGAGGTCCTAGAGAAAGGGAGAGAAAGAGAGGTGTCATCCTGAAAGCACGTTTCTGTTTAAACCTTTAAAATAAAAAATGCAGGCTTTTATGCGTCGTGGACATGTCCTTGCCCTGAAGCAAGTAATAATAATAATAAATGTGGATTTTTAACGCGCGAGAACGCATTTCATGCACACTTCGCGCGGACGAGGCACACAGACACTCTAGTGAAAACAACGAAACACACACACACAGAGGGAGAGATGAACGCAACGCTGACCAACAGGTTGGGATACAGATCGTCCTTCAGTCACAGATGGGTGGGAAAGTATCATAAGAGACGATGAACAGAGAAAGTTGTAAGTTAATGCAGACAGGCAGTCGCGACGTCAGTCAAGGTACTTGCGGAAAAGGGGAAAAAAACAAGTTCAAAATGCACGTGCTTTTATCGTGTTCCGGGTGCGTCCTTGCGTTAAACCTCTCCGTTCTGTTCACTGGCATCCCTCGTCCTCAAGAAACGTGTATTTTCAACAGCCATGATGAATGTGGCTTCAAATCTTGACAGTCTGTTTGTGTGCTTGCATAATCGCATTGTGTTTTCACTGCACAGTGTATCGCAGCCAGCGTCTGCCATTTATGTTGGTCCCCCATGACAACATGTGACATTAACTGTTAGGTTAGCCCGTCGCGACAGGCGCCACACCGAAGCATGACGTTTCTGCTAGTCCTACAACAGCATCAACAGCCCAACAGCCCAAGCCAGTGCCTTGAAACCCTGTCCAAGGAGATGGTGCTTTAGTTTGATGGAAAATGCGTTTGTGTTTGTTTACCCTAGCAGTATATTGATTGCAGTTTGTTTGTTTGTGTGTCCGCAGATCGCCGGGAAGTATGACAAGGAGATGGCGGCCAAATGCATGGGGTGGGTCGCCCGTGTGACAGGCGAGCCGTTGGACACTTCCGGTGACATGGATGCTGTCTTCGCGGCGCTGAGTGACGGCTTCGTGTTGTGCAAGTAAGCGAACCCCACTCACTGTGCCCATGCGGGTCCATGCGCATGTCTTGGGGATCTGATGGGTGGGGGGTCTTCGTCCTCAAACAGGTCTAAGCAAACTGAACACCCAACACTTGGTTTGTCGCACGCCTCCAGACAGGTTGCTCGGTGTGTTCGCGGTCTTTGCCCTCAGTAATAAGCAAACGGAACACCCAACACTTGGTTTGTCGCACACCTCCAGACAGGTTGCTCGGTGTGTTCGCGGTCTTTGTAACTGGTCACAGCTTCGCGACATTCGCTGTGACAAGTACAGTTAGCTTGTTCAAATTCGATGATCGCGTATGTCGTGCGATGATCCAAGTGCTCGAAATGACGAGATGCGATTATCACAGCGAAATCGCCCGAGTTGTGGCCAGTCTGTACCCCGTGTGCAGTGAAATGCGTGGCGAAAATGTGATTAAGCGTGGTTTCTTGCAGGCTGATGGACAAAATCAAGCCCGGCAGCATACCTGCCGCCAAGCTGAAAAAGCCACCCAACATGGCCTTCGGCAAGATGGAGATGATCGAGCTCTTCAACCAGAAGATCAAGCAGTCGCCTCTCAACGTGCCCGAGCACGCATGCTTCGCAACCCCTGACCTGTATGAGAAGCAGAACATGGTGCAGGTCATCACCTGCTTGGAGTCAGTGGCGCGCAAGGTAAGGATCAACACATCGTGCGAGTCCTTTCAGTCCCACAAGTCCCAGTGTTTGCTAAATATTAAGACCTTTTAGTCCCACAGGTCCCAATATTTGCTAAATATTTTTAAGATCATGGCCTGTAAAGAACCTAGCTGTCGTAATGCCTCTAAGATTCTGACGGAGGATTAGGGCAAACCTTCCTGCTTTGAGTGATAACAGGATTACCCTATTGATAACAGGATTACTCTATCAAATAACAGGATTATCCTATTATTAGGATTACCTTATTGATAGGATTACCCTGTTAATAAAAGGATTACCCTATTGATAGGATTACCCTGTTAATAAAAGGATTACCCTATTAATAACAGGACTACCTTATTGATACCAGGATTACGTTATTATAACAGGATTACCCTGTTAATAACAGGACTACCCTATTGATAACAGGATTACCCTAAAAAAGTGTTGCAGTACCACAGGTGAAGATGTCAGAGGTCGGCATGTGCGAGTGACAAACGAGTACTTTTCTGTAAACACTTGCTTTTGAATCTTTGTTGATGACCCGATCAGATGGTCAGATATCGGTCCTCTAGGCAAGACCTTTTGCAGGCCAGTCCTCGTAAGTCCGGTCTTAAAAAAAAAAACAGAGAGCGCTAATGAGATGTCATGGTATGTCTTACGGTAGAGGTCTTTCATGAATGCAACATATATTCGAGGTTCTAAACAGCCTAAAATACCATACAGCACGCAGTACACGGCCCTGGATGATAAAAGCAGCAATAATTCGTGGTGGTGATGATGACGACCATAGCGATGATGATCCTGTGTTGCAGTGCATGGCCCCTGAAATCCCCGTGGATGGCTTCGGTCCCAAGGAAGCCGAGGCCAACAAGCGGGAGTTCACCGAAGAACAGCTGAACCAGGGCAAGAACATCATCGGCTTGCAGATGGGCACGAACAAGGGCGCCTCCCAGTCTGGCCAAAACTTCGGCAAGGCCCGACATATTGTGGACTGAATCCCGTCCTTTCCCTCCCAGACGCATCCTCCTTCCTACCACAACCTCCACACACACGGCTGGCCAGGATGGCCTCACTACATTCATTCATTTCCAAGTGTAACTGGAAATCTCGAGGGTTCTAGGGATTAGGATCACCTGATTTATTTTCTTTCATCATGAGAATCTCATCAACTATGTAAGGGTCTGGAGTAGGACTAAGAAAGTAGACTTAGAGATGAACATAGCTGAACTGGCTCGAAAGCCTTCAAGTATTTGAAAGTAATAAATTGTTTTAAATGTGTGGAATTAGGAACGTGTTCTTGAGGTTGATCATTGTTATTTTTAAAGCAAACAACTAGACGTATGTGAACATAATTTGTAATTAATTACTAATCGCACACTGGGTTAACTGCGGTAAAGGGCCAGAAAGGGACTTTTGACACACCACAGTCTTTAGATGTATCGTCACAGATCGGCTCTGCATGTTTGCTTATCACAAATATTGCATTAAGCAGTACGAGCACCGTCTTGTACTTCTGAGTGAGAACCAAAATAAAATCAATCATTTTATTCTGTTAGAACCCGTTTTCTTGAAAGCTATGCAAAATGGATGAGATGTGCACGAGTGATGTCATAGAGCATGGGAGGAAACCCACATTCATTGGCTGCTTGCCTGTTACATCATTCCGTAATCCGTTCTTTGTTGCCTGCCTGTCTGTATAATCCCAATCGGCACGTCGGGGGGATTTTCCCGCCTAATATACGAGTATATTTTAGTAGTCTATTGATATATGGCAGTATGCTATTTCGTGCCACAATATTGCTGCTTAAAGGTTTTGTGTCATGCGCCAAGAAGCTCGCAAAAAGGACTGGCTGCTGGGATATAAAGGATGTCGCACCATTCGCAAGATACAAAAAGCTTTAAGTTTCACAGGTCACGCTAGACTGCATATTGTGAATGTAAATTTGGTGTCTTTTGACAGATTGCCTGCCAGTTTTCATGTCGGCCAAGACTAAATTTGCCACTTCTAATTGCGAGATTTTTGCCAGGACAGCAAGACCTTTGAAAGCCCGACACTGATTGTAGTGGTGCTAATGTGTTTAACAAAATTATGCTGTCAGATTGCAGCGTATGCACGCACACACCCACATGCACACACAAAAGCCTGTAAACGTTTAGGTACACAAGTATAAACATGTACTGTAGTTTCATTACCGCAAAAGCAATATTTATTGTAACTGGGGGGTTTTTTCATTCCACCCGAGCAAACCTGTACAGCTTTAATCGTCTTCAAAGTCAGTTAAGATCTCCGCTGCCACATATTACTCTGCTGTTTGTCATTATTCTCTGCTTTGTAGACTACATGTTTTCAGTGTTTTCCGATCTTATGCCATGTTATTTACGTGTGTCATTTGTTTTCAACGGGGACCAAGATAATAATACAGGAATCGTGACGATATAAATACTTCTGCGAACGGGCCTCCCCGCACTTTTACGATGGCTTCTCCCCATATCCTCCACGAATTTAGTCATGTGCCTTCTTCTGCGATGTGTTACAAGCAGTGTTTAAAGAGAAAACAATCGGATGGAATGTGGCATTTTTGCAATGATGGAGTAATTATATAGATGGTAGCAATGTTGGATGGCTTTCTGGGTTTGAACTCAAAAGCAAGGGAGATCTGGGATCGTGGTGTTTGAAAACCGGCACATTTTGCAGCAAGAGAGGGATGATGATAAATATGATGGGGCTACCCATCGACCGTTTGAGAGAATAGCAATGCATAGCTATTGTATTAATATCCATAGTACTCTCCTGTATGGTCGTTCCAAAACGCCAGGTATGGGTCGGTCCCATGTTGAATGTCAAGGTACCCTTGTACAAGAGACTTCTTCTGTTTTAATAGTAAAATCAATAAAATGCATTAGTGGGTTAAATAACCGGACCATGTCTGCTCCTGTAACTGAGTAATTAGATGGTAGCAATGTTGGATGGCTTTCTGGGTTTGGATTCTAAAGCAAATGAGATCTGGGTGCTTGCAAACCATCTTTACTAGAGACACGTGAAATGGAAGCCAGTGGTAATGATTTCTTTTTACTGTCATTTATCACCAGTCATCGCCAAAGGCAGTTTTGTCAATAAATGATCCGTGTCGTTACGTTCAGTCTTTTTCTTTTTCCCGTTATTTTTGTCCTCGGGTGTATGTGCGTGCATATGTGCGCGCGCATGTGTGTAAGATAATGCAGAGAGCATATTTGCACACACACAAACTGTTGCCTGAGATGCAGATATGTGAACGCGGTCTTATGTGTTTGTGTTAGGTCAAAACAAAACCTTTGATGCTAAGCCACCACACTGCCCTCTGCACTACTAAACAAGGCGGGAAAGGTAGTAAAAGTGTATTTAATAATAGGTCGTCCCCTTTTGCGAAGCAGACAGTACCTCGTTCCAACTGGTGACGACGAGCAGTGAACGACGGAATCGTCAGATGCTGGTGGTGCTGTAGGCCAAGACCGAGCTGCCGAGCCGTTCGTATCCTTTCTTTACCACACGCAGAAAATTGCGCTGTTTCGAAGGAGCTTATGCAGATTCCTGCAAGTAGGCCCAACCACGTCCCACCCCTAAAGAGATCGAAGAACTCCAACACTGAAACCTACTCGAAGTCTGAAAAGCCGGTTGCTGGCCCTGTCGTGTCTGTCCTTTAGGAAGTTTGTAAAAACGAGATGGTCAGAGAGAGGCCGCAGGAGGGATTGTCACGTCTTCTCTTAATCTAGCAACCGCGCAATTTCCATCGAGTTCTTAAAAGGAGTACCATCCTGACGCAACTCTTTGCTTCCAAGCTGTACCAGTCAATAGTTTGTTGTACAAGGGCAAGGAGGAAAAGAATCACCATAGGCATGCAAGCCCCGGCGCTCGCACTCGGGCAAAAGATATACGCCGTTACCAAATCCAGCAGTAAGCCTGGTGTAGGGGAAACTACTCAAAACCACGAACCAGTGGGTGAACATGCGGCAAGAGTTTTTTCCCCTGGTTTGCAGACTCGGATGACACCTGCGCTAACCTGAGGTTTGAGTCAATAATACTGTGCTATAATATGGACTGGCCACACGGGATGTTTTTTAGGTTTCCCTGAGGTGTTTATAAATAATATCTGAACTGAACCGATATACTCGGGAAATTTTAAGTTGTAAAAACACGTATCTCGCTTCTGTTACATGGCGCAATTCATGATGAAGTCCAGTAAGACATTACAAAACGTTTAGCAGCGCGGTCTAGGTCGAGACACTTCATTCTAAACACAGTGAAGGGATGATAAAGAAGGGGGTATGACACCATTTGTCCAGAGACAAGCAAAAGAGGACCGAAGGACATTGTATGAAGAAAGAAAAATTGTAAGCTGCTGACCTAGAAATGCAAATATATATTCTGTTATCTTGATATCCTTTGCTATAATTACTCTGGTATCAGCGGGGTACAGGCAGTCCTTACGCGGGTATCTGTGCACAGACGTCTGTTTGCGGGGTAGACTTTAAAAACTAAGATTTTGTTTACACCTGCACAACTGAATACCTCGCGCAGAATATTGGAGTAGTAATGCGCAAACCTGTACTGTCTACTAACCTTCACCCAACCCCATCGTCTTGAGGTGAGGTGGTGGCAAGGGAGGGTAGCTATAATGGAAGAACATGGAACTCGCGTATCGGAGTCTGCAGGTTCGAATCCAGGAACGGCCAAGGATTATATCCTTGAGTTAAACATCGTGTAGACACCATTCGGCCCTTGCTGCAGCGACCACCGTGATGGGTGCTTCAGTGCGTACGTTAGTGATAGGGCCCCACATTCCCTACCCACCCACCCACCCCGTCCCCAAATCCCTGCCGTAATTTATGGCGTTAACTATTGACACGACGCTAACTTCAAAACCTCAACAAACCACCCAGCCTTTCAAGCTACGGCCCCCCCCCCATTTTTTTAAATTACCCCCACTTTGCTCATCATTCCTTCCCTCCTCCCTCTCTATTTCTCTCTCCCCAACTTCCTTTATTTTTCATCCACACCTGCACACCTTGACCACTTGCTGGCTTACTCGCCCTCTCATTCACCTGCTCACTGCGCCTTCATTCTGTCTTTTCTCCTCTCTCGCAAATATTGCACACAACTTTCCGAAAAATACAAGACTCGTTGAAACTCAGAAATGAGCTGTATAAAACATGTAAAAATTTAATAATAATAATAGTAATAGTAATAATAAAGATAGACAAAAAGTAATAATCACAACTACAGCAAGAACATGGGCGGGTCGGTCAACTGAAAGCGACTTGTGGACGCAAGCACAGTCACAGCTGAAAGTGAAACCTGTTGAGTTCTCTGCTCATCCCACTGACAATCACGGACACAGATTCAAAGAGAAATTTCCCTCCCCGTTGCCATTAAGACATGAATCGACGTGATAAACGAGGCGTGAGAAATAAAGGGAGGGGTAGATAAACAGGAGGAACAATGAGCTACGTCCTGTCATGGGATGCGAAGTTGAGTCTTTTGCCTCGGCTCTCGTGGGATAGAAGGAACGTTGATCGCAGCTTCCACTGGCTCTTTCTGCCCTTCTGCAGTTCAAGCTACTGACGTTTAAGTCTCTGACCTTGCTAGTTATTTCGGTGGGAATCTTTTTTGTCAGTCTGTATCCTACATTTTTATTTCGACTGTTGACATCAATAAAACCACAGCTTCTCTATCACTTATTTTACCTCTGATTTGCTGTTCTCTAGTTGGTTTACCACTCCTTTACATAGACTGGGGCTTTATTCAAATTACTTGCTCCTCTGGTCGAAAGAAAATGGGGCTTTATTCAAATTACTTGCTCCTCTGGTCGAAAGAAAATGCTCTTCTTGCTTGGGTGCGCAAATATAGCCAAGGAGAAACCATATATTTTAATCCCTGAAGATCGTGAACTTTTCTTCTCCAACCATTTATATCTTCAGTCGCATATTCCATAGCATCCAATAAGGTTTTGATCTACTCCTTTTTTTCGAGCCATCAATCTAGATCGAAATGGAATTTTCTGTCCAATCGCCCTTGATATACTCTTTTGGCAATCGCCCTTTTCAAAGCCGTGTACGTTTCTTTCACTCCTTGTCGTATGTCGTTTCAAAGAATAATGACTGTCGATAAGGTAACGTAATGTCACAATGGGAAACGTTTAGTAAATCACGAGATACTGAAAGCGATGAAAGACTCGCTGTGAAATACACTGGCCGGACGGACTCTTGTGGAAATCATAAAAAGCTGTGCCTGGCTCCACTGTGTTTCATAACGCGTCTATCCCGGTGAAAACTGAAAGATAACTAGACTCGTGTCAAGGTCTCGGTAGTCAGGAACAATCTGAGTCCACGCTGAAGAGCTACAGTTCGTCAGCGGATGGGACCTTTCGCGCATGCCAGGACTTGTCACTAGGGCGACTGCGATCTTGAAGCGGAATTTTACCAAGTGACTATACGTTACGTGTAAGGCTGAAGTAATGGCAAGAAATGATGTTTCGTATTCCCGAAACAACAATGCGCGAATACGGACTGGTTTCTCTTCAAAGTATGTCTTTGTGGTATTGTTTTCTCCACGCCAATGGTTTTGCCCTGCTTGTTGTTATCACAGAAATTTCAGGAAAGCGTAAATTTTGATGGACGAGAATTGGTAGATGCTAATGTGACAAGTTTGTTTCTCTTCTCAAGTCATACTGTTATTAGTGCCTATGCCCAACCTTTAACCTTTAATTTATTCATTAGTTAACTACATTCATGCATCGCAAGGCGATTGCTGAAGTAAATTCTGCTTTTCTTTAGTGCCGGCTTGGTTAAATGTTGTGGACTAAACAACAGTCTCGTCACACCGAGCTAAAAACCAGGGCATTTTACGTCGACTGTGAAAACGGTCTCTTCAAAGGGGCATCAAATTCTCGCATAATGGGGGTGAGTGACGTCATACCAGTGCCAATCTTTAACAATCTTTTTGGTGACGTGTCAGTTCGTCCTGCTTGCAATGACCGTGTTTTCCATCAGACTGCTCTCCCCGGCCTGCCAGAGTAAGTCAGTGCCTAAAGTCGGTCAGGAGTGGCAGTCAGGATAAGATACTTCTTTTTTAAAAAAATTACATTATTTCTAACCGACTATAGACAATGATCTGCTCAAACAAGCAGGAAACGAGACTTGTGCCGACTACAATAGGAGCGCTCAGCGTGTTACAGTTTGCTCATGAGCAGTGAGGCCTACACACACGAGCGCCACTTGACCCGGAAGCGAAAAGGTGTCATTCTTGCAGGATCATGCGTTTCTTGCCGAAGTTCATGCCGGCCTGGTTGGCGCACTTGTTCGTGCCGTACTGCAGACTGATGACGCGTTCCGAAGCCCGCAGGGTCTCCTCCGTAAAGTTCCGAGGGTTCGCCTCCGACTTCCGGGGCCACACCCGTGGCCTTGTGTAGCTGGGACGTGACTCGACCTGCAAATATAAACGTCATGGCATGTGCGTACAGAAACTACGTTCTTCAAACTGCAAACCAACTATTACTAATATGATTCTAACAAGCCTTAACAGTTCTTGATTTGTTTATTATATATATAGGTTCTACATTTTTGTTGCCGTTGTTATTGTTGCTGTTGCTGTTGACGGGAAGGAGGCTTTTGTAAAAAAAAAAAAAAAAAGACTTTTTATAGATACGTTGATGTCGAATACCGTGTACTTCACACTCAGGCGACACGGAACCAGTTTACCCGGATCGAGCCTCTCTTGATAATAATACTTGCGTCATTGTCTGATGACAGCATCATAAAACTCAAAGATACTCCTTCTCATGTGACACAGCACGTGCTCCATGGGTCTCTAACTCTTGCCTCTGCGATGACGCCACATGGAAAACTGACCTCAGTTCCAAGGGAGCGAATGCAAGAGCAGACTTTCGGGAGGTTGGTTCTCTCGTACAAGCAGTCCGTCTGGAAGGTGTCAACCTCTGGAACTCCTAACTCTTGTGCCTGTAACAGGGCGTAATCACCACTCAACAGTCTGTAACAGGGCGTAATCACCACTCATCAGCCTGTAACAGGGTGTAATCACCACTCAACAGCCTGTAACAGGGTGTAATCACCACTCAACAGTCTTTAACAGGGCGTAATCACCACTCAACAGCCTGTAACAGGGCGTAATCACCACTCAACAGCCTGTAACAGGGTGTAATCACCACTCAACAGCCTGTAACAGGGTGTAATCACCACTCAACAGTCTGTAACAGGGCGTAATCACCACTCAACAGCCTGTAACAGGGCGTAATCACCACTCAACAGTCTGTAACAGGGTGTAATCACCACTCAACAGCCTGTAACGAGTGATCGTGACTGATCAGTCTGTGACATCTAAGGATACACGACTGGTCGATGTAAGAACTACATCATGTAATCAAACTTTATCAGCTGATTCGGGTTTTTTTTAAAAATAAGAAATGAGTTTACACGCAGAAGAAATAACTTGTGGGTAGTGATCACCCTTAGTATACAGATAAGTAAACATATAAACAGGCAGGCAGACATACAAACAGACATACAAAGGCAGGTAGGTAAACAAAAAAGACAGGCAAGAAGGAAGGAAAGCAGACAGACACTAGATGGATGGACGGACGGACAGACAGAAAATTGAAGTCAAAGGTTATTTAAAATTGTGTGTCTTTGTAGAAGTACTCCAGCCACACTAGACAGCTTACAGCCTACAGGCTTCGGACAACTGGTCAGTCTGACCCATGCACGCAGATTCAGTGACGTCACCTTGATGATGAACAGCTCTATTCTCTCGCGTTCTCTCGCGGCCTCAAAAGCCAGGTTGTTGGTTGGCTGAAAGGTGCGTGCCTTGAAGTCCAGCTTCTGGTCATCAGGCAGGAAGGCGTTCACCAGGCTGTGACATCACCAAGTGAAACGTCAGTTACAATCATGTCTCTAATTACATCCCCGACCCCAGCCCGAGATCCAAACCCAACCCCAAATCAAATAAAGAATTACTGGAGGGGTTTTGTTGTACCAGAGGCAAGCTTTGCTAAAGACTGAAAGCGAGAAACATGCTGCAAATAAACACAGAGGACAAGATGTATTGTTCGGTTTACAGATCAGTACTGAATACGGGTGTGTCTAGCGCTGCCAGTACTTTGTTGGGATCAGTACTGAGTTGATTTTTTAAACAACGCTGAACTATTTTGTTTTTGTGTTAACAAATCTATAAGAGTGGGGTTAATGATTTTTAAAAAATCTGGATGATTTCACAGAGATTTGCAAATAACCAATGTTTACTGGGATGGGGGTGGATTATTCCGTATATGCAGGTTTTGTCTCCTGTTTTATGACCCAGTACATGTATATAGTAGCCTTAAGTTGAGCAGCTGTACACATTATACACTTTATGCAGTATACGATGCACATCAGCAAACCCTGTTGGGTCTTTGTTCAGCATCTGTCTGCTCATTGCTGTTTCTACAGCTGTTTAGCAGCTATATGGGTTTGGGGCAAAGACACAAAGCAATGTTAACTGTATTTCGTAAGTAGAGAATGTGTTCACAGTCTGTTATCTTTTTCTGCAGGTTGTTATCCCTTTCTGCATATAGACCCTTATCCCTTTCTGCACGTCAAGACCGCACGGGAACCGAAGCTCAAAGACTGAAGTGTCTGTTTAAAGCAAAAAACATAACAATCGTTTTTCTAGTAGCATCGTCTACCAAAGAACGCGGACCTAAGGTTTGGTTACAGGGCTGAGCACTTACAGGCACAGCAGTCGCCCATCCTTGAGAGTCTTGTAGAAATTCTCCATCACCTTGTAGCGGTCATTGTTCTCTTCTATGGGGAAGTTCTGGCCCGTGATGTCGCGAATCCAGTGCAGAATCTTCTTGGCTTCTTCGGGATCGAAACTAGCGTCCACCTGCACACACAGACACTAGGTTAGTGAAATCCACGCGAACAGACAGGTTGACGGAATTCCTAACAGACCAGTTCTATACACCTCATAAGCAAATAACCATATTATTCTGATTTTTGACGGCATCTTAGATAGGTCTTATACTTCATTAATTTGTAGAATACTTACGGATCTGGGGTGGGTTGCATGCGAATATTTTTAGGAACAGAAGCCTAGCTAAGATCCCGCACACAGTCTAACTCTGGGATCAGCTGCATGAGTGTCCCTATGTCCTTGTGTTACACACAGGTGTCCGCAGGTCTATTTTACCTCTGAAATGTAAGACCAATGTTATGTCTAGACAAGAATTACGAGCCGTCGTGAAGTGTCCTAATGCTACAGTGTGGATATTGTTCATGCGATCGTGCGATCGAACGTGCGAGAGAGTGCGCATGCAGGATTTTTTCTTCGGCCGTGCGTCTCGAATTTCTACCCCCACCCCACCCCCACCTCCCCAAAAATATGGGGATACAAGTCTTATGGGTCTCTTGTCGGCCACTTTGTGATGTCCTAATCAGCATCGCGATTATTATCGCTATCCTCGTCTTTATCGTTTCGCCGTCATCATCGTAAATTCTCCATATCTAGTCTTCATTAAGATATTTATTACTGTTGTTGCTGCTCCTGTCGCTGTTGTTGTCGCTGTCGGCGGAAAGATGATTCAAATACCCAATCTGTTCTGTATGCACAGTGATAAATCAGAGAGCACATGGATATGCAGGGAGTCATTCACTTCAGCTGCCGACATAAGCTCCCTTTTTTCCTTCATCCCTCGTCCCACGTCACATCCGTCGTCAGTGAGTTGAAAAGCACGATTCCTGGTGACAGCCTCCATCCTGCCTTTTCACAGATCGAGATGATAAAAGTTCCTCGTTAACTGAAATCTCTCCCCATCCCCCTCACAAAAAAAAAAACAACACGAAGCGGCATTAAGATCTGAGCATCGCAAAGCTGAAACTATGCCAGCTACTATGAGCTGTTTGAAGAACTGCTCTGTAAATGGTTCGGCTGCGCTAAGCGAGGACTAGTTTTTAACAGGCTGCAGTATCTTTACTGCTTTGGCGTTTGTCTGCATTCTTTGCCCACCAACCCTCAACACAGACCGAATAAGACAGCATCAAGGGCTTGCCAGCCCAGGATAACATCGCTCCTGCTAGCCTATCCTCTTTTATTTTGTTCTCATGCTGAGGCATTTTGCGTCTTCCTGACAGGAGAGGTTTTCAAGATGCGCAGCCCACCAAGACAAGGAGTAATGAAATATTGCCAGCAGACGCATATAGAAGAATGTAATTTCAGCGAAGCGCCACAACTTTCCTTTCTAGTGGATTTTTGCACGTTTATATATCAGATTTTATAGCTCGTCTCTTAGGAAGCTTTAGTAATTATGGAAACGAACAGTAGAAGTATTTCGTCAGCTTCAGTTTTTCGTCGATTGACAAGGGGAAGCGTATGGTCGAGTAGTCAGAGCGCTGGCCTCCGATACCTGTGCGCCAAAGCACGCTTTCGCCAGTTCACCCAGCTGGGAGTAGGTACCTGACCCAGGTATCAGGGAAGGTAAGCCAGCGAGGGAGAGGGGCACAGCCCTCACGACCCTGGCTCACAGAAAAGTGGGGGTCTCATACACCCCTCCGTTCCCTTACAACCTAAAACAGGTCATGGGAAAACTTTTACCTTACATGACGATAGTTTTGTTTTTGCTTTGGTGAGATATAAACTTGAAAAATTAAAAGTATTTATAAAATAACAGCCTAAAAAAGCTATGTAAGCAGTCTATTTTTATAATTTAGCAGTCTGACTGGTGGGCAAAAAAAGACAAGGCTGAAACTGGGGAATCCAGATGCTGGTCCATGAAAGATTACGTCACAATTTGTGACGGCGAGACAGCGGAAAGAGAAAGAGTTACAAAGTTCCATGCTCTCTCTCTCTCTCTCGCTCTCTCTCTCTCTCTCTCTCAGAGCTAAAAAAAATTTCTGCACGCTGAGTTATTACCCAGTCACCGCCGCTGCAGTCTGTTATCCCCAAAATACACAAAAAAAGCCTTTAGTGCTCTCCCCTTTCGGCCTCTCTAATGCAAAAGGTGAAAAAAAATTCACTAATTCATTTACAACTGACAAGCATCTTGCAGTCAGCTGCAGTCACTATAGAGATGACTGGCGCTCAAGCACCGCCTTCAAGCCTTTGAAAACCTCTCACAAGAAAATGTTTTGCATTCTTCCCAAAAATGCTTGCGCCGCTACCTGCTGCGAAAAGCTCTTCTTGATTCTTTCTCCCCGCTACTTTATTGAAAGCCATTTTTAGATCAAGTAACACACTCTGTCCTTCCCAAACTTGGATTCTTTGCATAGTCCACAAAGGTATGCTCTCAAGTTCAGTTTTCTAGGACCTTCGTGTGAGTTAAATCGTTCGAAAGACAGGAACAGTACTTCATTTTCAACACACTTAAAAGTAACAGTACTACACGTGTGTCTGTAGAAAACTAGTAATTCTTTCTCTTGTCCTACTGTTTCTAAGAGCTCTGAATGGCAAGCAGACCTGAAGGAAACTTGATCTTTGATGGATAAGGAGGGGAATGAACTAAGGGCTACGGGCAAGGTTTGGTGACATGGAATATTAGTGCCAGTCTAGAGCACGAGAAGGGATTAGGGGTCGAAGGACGCAGTCTACAAGCTGGCTCTTTCTTAAGACACTTCACTTTCACTTCTGATAATCACTAAAGGAAAAGAGGATGACATTTGGCGAGGTGCCGGGAATCTGGGCTTCATGAGCACTAGGAGCCATGCACTCGTCGGTGGTTGGAGCCGTTACAAGGGGTGTCACACGACCTCAAAGGTTTCACAAGCAAAGGGCAAATCTGTGCTACTGTGTGACACCCCTTCAGGCGCCACCAACTGCAGTCGATCCCACAGTGTTGAGTCTACCTCACTGTGACGTCACTGGTGTTGTGCACCGCCTTCTCGCTGTCAGGAACTCACCAGTTTACAGAAAGCCATTACTCACTCTCCCGGTCTGTTTGCTGTGCCAAGCATTTTATTTATCTTCTTCCTTATTCTTCTCGCTTTCTTCTCCTTTTCAAACCCTCTCGTTACTTCGTTCTTCACCCCCCCCCCTTTCTTTTTTTCCGTCTGCCTTCTGCATCCATATACCAAATACCGAGGAAAATGGTTCAAGAATGTATCCTACGTATGTGGAAGGCAAAATGAAGACAGGAATGTTTTGCTTTTAATGCTAGTTAGTTCGCCTTTTCTAGTCACTGAATGGACTTCCTGCGCGACTCTCATAGGCGGACAAACTTTTCATTTGGGTTGAAGAAGGTAACAATAATATTTTCTTCTGGTCTGGTATCTTCAGAACCCGTTTTCATCTTCAGGTCTGTGTGCCCACAGGGCGCTTTTCTTGTTCTCGTCTGTCTGCTAAGAGAATATTTTTCGTCTTGTCTGCCTTCAAGGCTTCTGAAGAAACCAGCTCTCTTCGCCGATGTGCACGGCAACGTTTCCATTTTCTGATCTACCTTTCCTTTTACCAGAATTCCCCATCCACAAGTTTGCCAACCAGTCCGCAACAGCTTCGCACTTGTCATCAAAGCGGACAAAACTGTTGAGTATGGGTTCAGATCCCGTTCCCGCAGACATATTTCCTCTTCATGTGACACCTGTTTATGGGAATCGTGGCTTGCCCCGCGAAAAAAACAAGAAAAGAAAAAAGCTCAGGATCAGCTTTGCCCTGTTCGCGACAAGAGAACTATTGTCCAGATGAGGGGCTGGTTTCACAAATGCTATAGGCAGTTCGACTGGGAACAGAGGGACTACAGAGGTCACATTGCAGAAATAAAGCATACAGTCATGAACAGAGCGAACATTTCGTGCTGCAGTCTGGTGTCCATTCTTGTTATGAACCTGACCCGACAGGACTCCTGCGTCAGCATCCTGCAGAAATGGTGGTCACTAAAGCAATTACTCGCAAAGCCGTGAATGCTCGACATAATCTATAAGAGATTTTTCCGAGGAGAGGGGGGTAGAAGTCGGGGGAGGGGAACAAACCCCTTTTGGTTTTTCAAGAGAATCACACGCCGTCTTTATTTTACAAGAAAATTTTCCAAAGAGGTCTGGCCTATGTTTTCAGCCTTTGATCTGGAATCCAAAGACGTATGTAGACACATGCTGAAAAAGCAGACTGTACAAATCACCTCTCGCCAGGGGCTTCTAAGCGCAAGACGGCAACACGCCAAGCCTTGACATCCACTTGATAACTCCTCGTGAACGATGAAAACTAGTTTCTCAGTCTTTCAGGAAGGCAAGTTGCCAAAATCGTCGTAAACATATACTTGCCAGCTCAGCTAACCACAGGCAAGGCGAGAGGCCAAATTGTTCTTCTGCTATTTTTTTAAAATTGGCCCAGTAAAAACTGCAACTATGTGTACATGTTTGCATATATATATATATAGAGAGAGAGGGAGAGAGAGTTTTAACGGTTTCCACTGGATGTCCTGCAAGGGTATGCCCCTCCCCTCCCCCCTCCGCTCCTAGGAATAAAGCATGTGTCAGCGTATAGGCTTCTCCGCGTGCATGTAAACTGTATGCCAACTTTATGCTAAAAGTGAATGCTGTCCTTCATCTATTCAAGCGTGCATGGCCGTACACTTCTTTAAGTTGCAGTATTAAGCAATCGGAAATGACCAACCGGTCCATATGAAACTGATGTTTTGTGCACGTGTCTGGGGATACTACCTGCGTGGGTGTGCGGGTGAGTGCGAGTGTGATTGTCTCCCCCCTCCCCAGCCCCTGTCCGCTCTGAAATTCGGTATTTTGTAAACAGCTCTTACTCTATAATGTTTCACTCTACATGGGATACATACTCCATATGACGATCTACTGAACATTGGGCAGCGTTTAGACTAAGCCAACGAAAAAATATTTTAAGCAAATTAAATAAATATTTTAATTAAAAAATATATACAATTTTTCCATTATCAGGGTCAGAGGGAGCACCTTTTCCCCTTTAAGGGCACGATGTTTGCGCTCCTATCAGACAGCCCCTTCGGTGTTCCTTTCTCCTACCTCTGATTACCTTTGTCTCGCCTCAGGTATACCCCAGCTCATATCCGTTTCATTGTAACAGTCCGAGAGTGGAGCGTACAATTTCCTGACAATAAAGGCATGAAGGCATTGGTGTTGCCAGGTTTTTACCCATGTAGACGCATGCGCAGTCACCTTAGCATGGACAACGTGTTTACTGACTGCTGTTTTCACTGCCAGGGAAGACAACTCTGACATTGAGGGAGATATGGAAAAACAAGATGTCTTATAATGAGCCGTGAGTTGATATGCAAAGACGTGTGGGGTCTACTGCCAGAAACTCGGTTGTTCTGCCCTGTTCAGATACAAAACATTCTTTGACAGATTCTCTAGCACTTGAACTTTTGCTGGGTATTGATAACGGTAGTGCCAGAGGTGACAGTCGAACAGAACTTGTCTGGGGTGTTGGCGGCTGCAGTGCGACTCGGAAACAGCAGTCCAAGTCGTGGGCTGTCAACCGTTGGAACTCTGATGTCACCCCACCTAGCTTCTAGGAAACTCGTCTCTAGAGCCTCTCTCCCTCCGCTTCAAGAGAAATTTCTCGCTGTTCTAAACGTAAGGTTCCACCTTGAGCTTCTACAAAGGTGGGGGTGGAAGAAGCGGGGAGTACAGACAACGACAAGAGCCCCTTTTCACTCAGCTTCTAAAAATAGAGGCAGGTATCCGGGCTGGAAGCTGGAAGAATTCTAAGAGCTCTCCAAGTTGGTTAGGCAGCCTTGTAAAAAGAGCAAACCGCTCAAAAAATGCTTGTGCCGCTGGAACTTGTGAAAGTCTAAGTCAGCAGGAACGCGCTCCAAAGCTGGAGTTTATATCTGAGTTCCCATCTGCGAGCTCTCGCGGCTTTTCTTTCGTTTTTCTTTCTTTTACCCCCACAGTCGCGTCTCTCCCTCTCTCCTCTCATCTCTCCCTCCTCGAGTCTTACCTTGACCCACACTATCTTTCTCTCCCCTTCCCTTCCAACCCACTCTCCCCCCCTCCCCCACGCATTCCCTCTAACACGATGCTGAAGTCTTCCATTACCCACCCCACCCCTAGATTAAAAGAAAATTGAAATATATGACAAAAGCTATTAAATTTTCAAATAACTTGCCGGTTTATGGCACTCTGCGTCTTAAAGCAGAGTGCACTGTACCATAAACGTTGGTTGAGAAACCGAAATGCCTGTCACTCCATCATTTCTGTCTCTGTGTCTCTGTCTGTTTAGTGCGCTGGTTGGGGGTCGGAAACAGTTTACGGAACTGCGTGTATAGGTGCGAGCACGCACATTTGAGCGTGTGTTTCTAGAGATTTAATTCTCAGATACAGACTCAAAACCATGCTCTCTCGTCCCCTACTGCAGTTGTGGCAGTACCAGAGAAAATGGGCGGAATGCACTCGTTCTGCCAGCACACATATTACAGGTCGTCCTTCGTCCGAATATATGAACAACGACGGCGGCGGGAGGGAGGGTTGAAGAAATCATTAGATGACGGATGCTAACATTTCTACAATAGGAAAAAGTCCTTCCCCCGCCCACGCACACAACCTCCGTAGATGTCACAACCAGTGCCTCCATACAGCAGTGACGTCACGTATGAAGCGGGCGAAATTTCTAATGGCTTTCCTCTGCAACGGCTACGGAGAAACCCTGCTACCCAGGCAACGGAGCTGTAGCGATCACTATACTCTCAGACCAAACGAAATCCCAACAGATAAGCAAAAGTGGCAAAGATTTCAAGTGGCAATCTAAAAAGAAAAAAAGGGGGTTAGATGAAAGCACGGTATCCACTACCCGATTTCTGCCTCTGACCTGAAAGTTATCTAGCCACGTCTTCTACTGCTGAAGCATCATCAGTTTCGGCTAAGGTAAAAATCACTTTATAAGTAAAGGTTGGCACAGAAAAGAGCTCAAAACGAACTTTTCTCATTTTCTTAGGATTTCCCTTTTTACCTTTAGTGCCGGCTACTCAGTACGAGCCCGAACTTCCGAAGTAGACAAGCCGGTTTGTCAAGTCTTTACATACTTATGTATACATACGGATGGTCTCAGAAGCTGTTCTCCGTCTTCAAAATATTTCAAGCCCACACAGTTATTTTTCGCTCTTCAATGCCCGATGCACAGACACTGTGCCGAAGGCGAGGTATAGGGTAGATGGCATGATCTAAAATTCATTTCAAAACATGGTGATCAAAGCTAAATATGAAACAACGCAGTGTGCCACCCATGTAATAATGCTTTTGAAGAAAAAACTTTTTTCTACTGCACAGCTGTGATGCTATGTTCAGAGCTGCTTCAACGCCTCTTTTCAAGCAGGTAGAAGAGGGGTCGGTGCGATAGAAATGAAGTAACGTGAAATCTGTGCGCTTCCGCATGACACCCTAGTTACCCCATCTCCCCCACCCACACCCCACAAAAACCCGACCATAAAAGGCTTCAATGTGTACACTGTTTAATAACCACAGAAAGTCTTTCCCAAGAAACATTTTTAAGGGGTTAAAAAACATTAACTTTTGCCTGCAGTTTGTTTTCTCTGAAACCGCATGTCGAGAAATGTATTTTCTTTGCCTAATGATCATTCCACCGGCACCCTGCCGTCTGAGACCAGCTCGGCTATTTACGGCATGTTGCTTTGACGAGCTGCTAACTCGTGTTAGCCGCGCAGAAGACGAACTCCCACAGACAAACAGCGCAACAATATGCAGCACTGACCCTGACCTTGACCCCCATCAAGGATGCAGCGATTGGCGCTCAGCCAACGACGGAAGAGACCAAAGCCAGCTGTTACGTCATCCGACCCCTCTCCTCCCACCCCCTCCCCCGCCCCGTCTGCCCGTTCCACCGTTCCTCCTCCCTTTCCACTCCGCATCGTGTACCTACACGCAGTCGCCTCCCCCCCCCCCCCCCCCCCCCCCCACACACACACGCAGCCCTTTCACCCCTTCCATGCTTTCGTACATCTACACATCGATAGACAAAGTATTCGATCTAAATTTCATTGTGGAGAATATGCAGACACATGCGTTGAATTCTACGCAGAGAACCGATTGCTGAACATGGATACCAAATGTTGAAATCAGAATTTATTAGGTGTAATATTGTGGTCATTATTGTTTTACTTATACACGCAATTAGCTAGGTAGTATTTTAATTGCAATGCACCTTTTGTTTGAATGTGTTTGCATTGAGGGTTTTTTTCCACACCTACCCGTAAACTTGCATGCGTGTTTCCGTTTGTAATGTGTCTTTATTCTCGGCCACTAGTTTTTATTGCATTTCAAATAAACTTTAAGTGAATGAGTGCTCCCGAGTTTCTCTGACATGCGCGCGTTTCCGGGCAAGGGAACATGCAGACGGTTACACCAGAGAAAGCGAACACAGGGGGTGATACCGGTTCGCGAGCTTAGTTAGCCTGACTCTTGGACAATGCATTTGCACTTCATAGTGTCTTTTTAAGACTGCGGAAACTAGAAAGCGTGTCTGGAACTTAACATGCCTCAGAAGCGAAAACATAACCCTGCTGGCCTCAGCCGTAAAAGAAAAAAAAATCTTTGAAGCAGCTTTCAGCGAGCAACACCACTCCGCTCCATTTTCCAGATACTACGCCTCTGTGCACCCCTAGCATCCCCTTGGCCATGGTCTCAGGAAATATATCAGGCGGTCCTTCCTTTCGATTGCCTCGTATCGTCTGCCACAGCCTTTCGGGCTTTAACACTAAGTTCATCCCGACTCAGCTGCAAGGGAAACAAACGGACCTGCCTACCGTTGCCTTGGATACCGGCTCTCAGTAGATCAGCTGTTTAGATGTGAAAGTTGACTGCCGTATACTCCCTGTACGAGCACATTTGGTTATCAATACAATCCGATTAAAAACATGCTACATTCCAGTCTTTTTTGGTAAGCCGCCCACTGTAAACATGCAACAGTTTTACGCAGACTTCTTCATACGAGCGTTGTACTAGAATGGCTGCTGCTAAGTTCTCATCGATATTATTTTTACTTTACATCAACTTCTTGTAGAAGCAGATGCGGATTATAAGATTGTCCGTTAATATCCACTCCCTCTGGACAAAAATTCAACATGATTTCACCTCCGCAGCTTGAATAAATTTAAACAGGCCTACATATGCTTATAAATAAATAATAACCCCAACAAAGTACTGGCAGCGCTCAAAAACAACCGTATGCTGACGTATGTAACCAAGGGAGCTTACCGTACCTAAACACGTAGCAAAGAGAGGGCCGAAAGTAAGGAACGTGGCAGATCTTCAAAAAAGATCTGCCATCCGTTTCTTTTGAACGACCCTGCTAGTCTTCACACAGCTAGCCCTCGGTGTACCACGTGTGCATACAGCACACTAAGCGTGTGCTGACAACTGGGATCCGACACAAACACAACCTAGGACAAATACATGAAGATCTGCCACGTTCCTTACTTTCGGCTCTCTCTTTGCTACGTGTTTGGGTTCAGTAAGCTCCCTTGGTTACATACGTCAGCATACGGTTGTGTTTGAGCGCTATAAATAAATACTTTAAAACGATGTGCTTAAAAGGGGAGTAGTTAGTGTTGACATATAAAGGTACAGCTGTCGTTCCATTAATCTGCTGACTTTACTTACCACTGTCGAACAAAAACTGTTCCCGACTCCGCCACCAGTCAGTTCAGCCACAGTTTGAAAAAAAGACCAATCAACACACGCTGCCAGGACGAAAGAGAATTTCAGCGAATGTCAGCAAGGTAGCTGCCAAGCCTGGCCTGGCAGTCTCTCAGTGGAAACACGATCAGCATTTCACAGACTGCGGCCATTTTTACACAACAAACCCAGACGCAAAGGCCAGATTCGAACCGCTCCTCCGACTGCCGGTAGGCGTCAGGGTGACACCGCCCGCAGTACAGGTGAGGTCAGACGAGCACGTTTCCAAGGCAACGCCTGAAATAGAACTGCAACGCAGCCATCTAGTCCACGACGCAAAATACAATATACCTCCCCTCCCATCACCGACAATCACATGGACAACACCGACACCGTACTTTTTGTTTTAACCCCCCACCAAAAGCCTTCTATTCCTGTTCTACGTACTGGAACCCCCTCCTCCACCCCCACCCCCATCAGCCTATGATTTTGCTTCTCTCCTCCGCTCTGCCCCCCCGCCCCCATCTCCTAGGAGTTTTTTTCCTTTCTTTCTTTCTTTTTGTTTGGGGGGGGGGGTGGCCAACAAGCACGTCTCTAACCTCGGCTTCCAATTTTTCTCTTCCACGCATATGTAAGACGGAGGAAGAATGGGTGGGGTTTTTTAATTATTTTTATATAGTTGTTGGGAAACAATAACAGTCTTATGTCTGTTTCTCGTACTCTTCTTCTCCATCAATTCTGTGTGTATGTGCGTGTGTGTGTGTGTGTAAACTGTCTAAATTTATCGCCGAAGCTTTAGCAGCATTGGTCAATACTAGGATTCCATTAGATGTCGTGTCCAGCTAATCTGTGTGTGTGTGAGGGAGAGAGAGAACGACAGAGCATACTGTGTATGTGTGCTTGCGTGGGGATGTGGATGAGTTTGTTGTATCATTCGAGCAATAGGAAACACAAGGAACTATTACCTTTGTCTTTTAATACCTCAATTGTCAGCAGTATTTGGTTGCTGTCTTTTATATGTATAATGTTCTGCATGTATCATCCCTTGTCGGGGAGGGGGCTAATAACCTGCTACAATAAACCCAATTCTCTCTCTCTCTGTTCCTTAGGACAGTGGTAGTAACATTTCCTTGTCACCTGTACAGAAAGTCCTGGGCTCGCTTCTCGTGTCCTGCGCACGTGCTTTCTAGCATGTGGCTTCTTTTTCACAGGGTTGGCCGTCAGGTACTTTCTTCAGCTTCAAGTCCCCTGAACACTGTTCATCCACCTTTCTCCGTCTACCATAGCTTTCGCTGACGATGTTACGGCAATAATTTTCTTAAAAACTCTCCTTTTCTGCTGGAGTTCAGTTTAACTTACGCAGACAACAAACCATCATTCCCTGCTGGGGTAAAAAAAAATCCCAGGTTAATAACAAAAGGCATTGGTGGTACCTATAATCAACAACCCAAAGAAACTGTTCTAGAGGGTTCTGGAATCAGATTCATTCCTCCTACGTTGTATATGACTCGGACAACAGCAATAAACCGACCCACACAGTACGATGAGGAACTCAAACGGCGCGCCCTTCTCGGAATGCCGGCTTTTCTGATTGCAGGCAGGTAAACAGAACTGACAGATAACATGGCGTTACCTTTGCCCTAATTCTATCGACAGGCATACACACCTGATCTTCACTGTTCATGTCTTTGGGTCCGGAACGACATAGAAGGAACAAAATACGTCTTCCGTCTTTAGGGAATATTTTACTGATCATACCCTGAACCTTTAATTCTACTGATCATACCCTGAACCTTTAATTCTACTGATCACACCCTGAACCTTTAATTCTACTGATCACACCCTGAACCTTTAATGACTTTCATTTTTGTATTTAATCTAAACGTTGAGCTAAGGATGTCCACTTTGAACCTACCAAACCAAAATTAAATTCTCTAATGCTGATCATTTTTCAGTCTGTCAGTACGCACTTGCACGGTTCGAAAACGTCGAACGAAAGCACTAATTTGTCTGCTGTCACAACTTTATGTGTTACATCGGGCGATCGAAAGATGGCACACTCCCTCCCCGCTCATCTCTCTCTCTCTCACACACAAACACACACATTCAGATCTTCGCCTCCGCCCTGACTACGTCTTTTCGCTGTCCGTGACAAATCTTGAAAGTTGCCAAAGTGCGGCAGAAATCGAACATAACACACTAACACGCCCCCACCCCTACACACACACCAAACGCCGAGCTATCACCGATTTGCAGATAAGCGCATATGTTGCTACCTCTCGCACGACCCAAACCAAAAATCACGTGACGCGGGCAAAATGCACGTGGCGCAATGCATTATAATGCCGGTTTTCAGCTGGCAGCTGAAGGCAAGTTTGTACAGGAGCGAGGCTACTTGTGACGCTGGGTAGCGAAGTCAGAACCCTAAATACATAACACTCCCATATCGTGTCTGACGTCACGCGACCTTGCTTGACCTGGGGTTCTTGTGTCTATAAAACATTGGTTGAACCAGTTTGAAAAAGTAAATTGTCATTGAAAACGGCAGAACAGGTTAATTGCCTGGAGGACGGGGAGGGACGCTCCGCGATGTGAATACTGTGCTTTTCCTCTGTCCGCCCGGCCCCCCCTCTCCTGGCAGTGTCCTATACAGATTGCTATAAATATCTTTACGAACAGGAAGCTATACAGTGAATTCAATCTTCTTTGTTATCGTAGAAGCCCATGATTATTGAACTGAAAATGCGAAAGCACATTAACAAGAGGTGGCAAAAAAAAAAGCCTTGTCCAATCCCTGTCAGTTGGGATACGATCACAGCTCTTCAGCTCATAAACTACCTGAGTCATTGACAACAGACAGGCATGTTTAAACAATGGATTTGGATCGCATGTTACTATTTCTGCAACACCTGCTTTCCATTCCTCTGTACATTTACTTCTTATCTGACCCCCCTTCCGGGTACCGTACCATACACAGAACCGTCTCGAATCTGCTGTAACCACCTATACCATTCTGCAGTCTTTTTCCATCCAAGGCTCATATTTCAAAACAGTGGCGAGACATCTGTCGAGATCTAACTAGCGGTGCCGCTCACAGGGAAGCATGTTCTTCCAGGCATGCGCAGACGAACACTTCAGGTCACTTCAAGCGTGTCAGTTGCAGACAGGACCCTCCTTTATCGCGATGTTCGCTTTCTGCGTTCCCTGACCAAAGATTACTTGAACCCACGCTGAGCAAATTTCGTTCACACCAGCGGAGCCAGCTGTAGCTCATGCTTCAGAAACGCGGTGCCCGCTAATGAGTACCTAATAACTGTAAGAGAACTTATTCTAGGCAATGCTCTCGGAGTTATTGTAAACCATTTGCCCCGCCCCTTCCCATTTCACACATTTGCAATTATAAACGCATACGAGGGTGAGTCAAAGTTATAAATGACGCCAGTAACTTTTCTAGCTTTAGCTTGACTCACCCTCGTTTAATTTATTCTTGTAATTTACTTTTGTTAAGACCATTTTATCACTTGTTACAAAAGAATGCTGAGGTGGGCGGTTAACACAGATCAGCACGGCGATTGTCCTTGTTGATTCAAGCTTCTGCTAATAAAGCGCTTGTACGTGCGCGCGTGTGGGCTTTAGTTTAACCGATATTCGTTACCCCAAACTATAAAGCAGGTATTAAGCCGCAATCCAGATGTTAGATATATCTAAATAACACAAAATAAAGCGTGAGAAAGATCCGAACTAGTCACACTAATGAAGCAGCAGGTAATCAAAAACTGTCACCGGAAAGAAAACAGACTTGGGAAACACCCGCTCCGTGTTATCAGCTCCAACATCGTCAGCATGGATGCCTCAAAGGTCACGTCTCGAGGAAGAAACACCTTTTTCTAACCTTCTTCCTTTTCCTCCTCCTCAAAGCTGGGTTTGTTTACATCTGCGTGTTCTCTGTTTGGGTTTTGCGAGGGTAGAGGCTGTGCTCTGGCATTATCTACAAACGGGAGAAAGATAGATAACCAGAGCACCCGACCTTCTTAGAGAGAATTTTTAAAAACGCTTTGAGACATGATATAGAAATGTTACATCTGTATTTCGAAATATATTTCACTGTGGCTGTTGCGTAAGAGAACACAGCTACGATGTTCGAATTAGGACTATTAAAAGGTTTCAGGGTTTTACAGAATCCAGCCATTGATGCTTGTTGTGAAACAAGAATCGTAGTTCGGAAAGGACAGGAGCCGTATTCACGGCCGTTGGTTAATCCTAAGCCGATCGCGATCACATGACAAACCATCGTTCCCATTGGCCAACAAAGGTCGCTAACCGATGGTTTGTCGTGATCGCGATAGGTTTAGGCTTAACCAACGGCCATGAATACTGCTCCAGATCTCAGATAGACGATATGAGGTTGTTTGTTGGTTTTTTTAAGCCGCAACCCTTATACCTTCTGAAATACCTGGGCTCTTAACAGAACCCCACAAAATGACAAGGTTGTGTGTGATAATCTGTTGCTCGGGAAAACATGTAATACGGTGAGACCAGGGGTGTAGACTCAGCCTGCCATTTCCTCCCCTCTCCAGCCCACAAATAATTCAGCACCCCACTCTAAATTAAAATCTTTAGTCGGTAAGTTGGAGGCAAAGACATGATTTCATATATTTCTCAGCTCTTTCGGTGTTAACCCTCCTCTAGATGTCTTTACAGCTGACAAATGTTCACATCTCTTAGTGTCCGTTACGGGCATGAATATGGTTTTGCCCGCGTGATTCTGCCATCAACGAAGTAATTCTACACAATCGCCTGTCCGTCTGCCTAATCCTGGGTAGTGCTGCCTGAGTCCTGTCTGTGCCTGCATCACTCCAAACGGCATAACACTGCCAAACAGTTCGGGGTGCACGAGACGAAACTACGAACTTTCTGGAAGAGTCTTAGAAACACAGTAGACTGCGCAATTTATGAGAGGGTACTTGAGCAGGGCATGACTATCACCACCGAGTTATCGGGGGCGTTCTGTCTTATCTCCTGTGTCCTGCCACATAAACTTCTCTATGATACTGTTTCTTTTCCCCGCCTGTCTGCCGATTTGCCATAATACCATGCACCCACAACTTTAATCCCTGAAATGAACTTTTAATCTAATTATGGAAAGTCTCATAATAACATGCGCTTCAGCTGAATCAGCAACTACTTAAAGTTTTTATTAACTGAAGCAGCTTTCGTATATCTAATCGTCAAGCCGGCTGCATGATAAAACCGACATGATATACGGAGATATATCTTTTAGGTGCAAATAAGCCCGTTTACTTTCCTTCAGGAAAATGTAAAAGTAGAATATCTCAAGCCAGAGGCAGTTTTTGCCAAAGCCACTTAGGTATTTCCATCTAATCGCCCCTACCTTACGTTCAACGTGTTTTCTCACTACCTTGCTTTTTAAAAATCTATATGATGCGTGTTGTGTTGGTGTGTGAGATGGGTTGTGGGCAGGTAGGTGTGGGATGGGTTGTGGGCAGGTAGGTGTGGGATAGGTTGTGGGCAAGTAGGTGTGGGATAGGTTGTGGGCAGGTAGGTGTGGTATGGGTTGTGGGCAGGTAGGTGTGGGATAGGTTCTGGGCATGTAGGTGTGGGATGGGTTGTGGGCAGGTAGGTGTGGGATAGGTTGTGGGCAGGTAGGTGTGGGATGGGTTGTGGGCAGGTAGGTGTGGGATGGGTTGTGGGCAGGTAGGTGTGGGTGTAAGTGCTTGCGTACCCTCTCGGGTCTCCAACGAGGGATGAACACGTACTGCTGGCGCTTGTTTTAGCCACTCTGAGACATGCTCTTTGACTAGCAGAGTCCACACAATGCAGTCTTATGTCCGACACACAGCACGGAGTTCGCGTTTCTCGAATTCCTTTCTAACAGACCAGCTGTTCGGAGCGTTTCCTTAGCTGCTAGCCACGCGCTTCCAGCTTCAGATAAAGTTGCCATGGATACATGACCTGGTTTCTTTTCATGAGTTTGAAAAGCGCGATGCCGTGTTGCACAGAGACGGCAGTTAGAGGGCTTTAAGTCTTGCTTGTCTGGACGGTGGAAGCTGTACCCGCCCCAGCCCTCCCACCACCGACGATTCCAGGAGGAGATAAATGTTCCTTCTCCCCAACCCTTTCCCCACAACTTAGCCTTACTTTACTTCCTTTTCCATCCGCATGGTCGTTCCTGAGTCGTCATCTTCAAGCAGAAGCGAATTTTACAGACGCGAGCTTCCACAACAAAGCTAGATAATAAAGACAGGTCAGTGCTTACAGTAACAGACTCGCACTTCGACAGCAAAGGTTGGTATAGCATCCCATAAGCGGGCAGACTCCAGTGTCTAGTTAAAGCTGGAATAATTAATGTCAGAACTTCTACGTCCAAGAAAGGCTGTCTGACCTCACAAGCAGCTCCTCTCGCTAGTCCCGGCTCTGTCGAGGGGCGGCCTTTAGCATACCGGTACGCTTGCTTGCCTCCAATACCGAGCGTCGTGGGTGCAGAACCATTGTGTCCTGCAGACGTAGTTTCTCTGCGGGTGTCGCCTGTTTTGTCTGTGTGCTCCGCTTTCCTTGCTTCCCCCCCTCCTCCATCCCCCTCTCTCCTCCGTCCGTGATCATGATATAGCCTGCGCAGCTGACTTGCCGTTAAACAATAAACCAACCAACCGCATCTGTCACTCACTTGTGGTTGCTTTGTCAGTGCTGCCTGCCGCTAACTTCCAAGCAATCTCTGTTTACCGGTTGCTTCCTTGTATCGGATTCTGACAGTAAGATCCAGACATTATCCCCTCTGACGTAGCAGGCAGGAATTACCTCTCTCCAGCTATCAGCGCACGATTCGGTTTTCAAGAGCTATCGCGAAGACAGATAACTCTGTTCCTAATGATGAGGGCGGGTGGGGGGACAAAAAAAAGCAGAAAGAAACGATAGAGAATTCTTACCCACCATCATTCTCTGTCTCGCCATGCAGGTACTTTTATATTTTGAAGATCGAAAACATTTTGATTACCTCGTGCACGGAATTAAGAACGCTAGTCTGAGATGTTCCCATTATACCAAACGATAAGTCGACCGAGGCACGCGTTAAGCAGAGTATAATCGCAAATCCGCACAAAATGTGTACGCTTCGTCAATGCATCACGTGAAATGCAGCAGAAGCAACCCTTGGCCTCGATTCTTGTGGAGTTCTTCAACTCTTGTTCCAGGTCCTGCAACAGTTGTTGGCCATGAAACCAATTTCCATATGCATTCGTCTGGTCTTCTATGACTTTTCATATCAAGCGCAGTTTAGTCGAGTCGCCTGTAGCAGAAAGCTTGATCCACATTCTTATTCTCCTGTCCGCACTCTGTGACCCAGACATCATTTTTAAAAACATTCACAATGTGCAGTGGACAGTTCTTACAGACGTAGGCCTCATTACCATTGTACCATCCAGCTTCTCTTCAATGCGTGCTTTGCTATCTACAAAAGATTAAGGCATCTCTTTTTCCCCCAGACGTTACAGATGTTTACCTGTGTAACCTGACGGACATTCACTAACTTCTTTCATCCTTTCTGCCGTCTTTGGCCATTTTATGGACTCTATACCTGCTCTTGTCCCTTAACTCCGAAGTAGAAAGCCAGTACACAACAGTCATGTAAGAAATGAAGACGGAGATTTTTTTCTTCAGCTGTCATTGTCAGAGGTCGACTACTTGACAAGTTATTTTGAACCAGCTGTACCTGCACCTTTGAGAAGATTTACAGAGGCTGGCTACTGTTGTCATCCACAAGACACATTTTCCGTCGGCAAGGATGAGAATTCAGCGCATACGGCCGAAAAGGCTGATGCTGTCACTCCTGGGTGGAGTCTATATCTCTGCGGGCCTGTGTACAGAATTTCTCCCATCCCTCCCATCGGGCTGTCGAGATTCAGAATGACACGCAGAAACAGGCAGAGCGATGCACGATAAGCAAGCCCTGTGTGGCAAGAAATGTGCTAACCCTTCCACAAACTCGGTCACACTACGCTAACTCAAGCGCAAATGCCTCGTCCCATGTTTTAATGCTTGCCACTGTAGCAGCGTTTTCTTCATTTTGCATTTTACTGAACCGTGTGTCAAATAGGTCGCCACAACTCTATGCTCCAGCCAAAGAACCAAGCTATCAGTGAGTTCGTGTAAGCTGATCGTAACATTTCCACTTCGGTTGGTCTCAGGGCTAGTCTTGTCTGCTGTACTGGGAGCTGCGCTCTCATATCATTCCATTGGTGTGATTCGTACGCTCGCTAGATCTCTGTCAGTGTCAGTGTCAGTGTCTGTGTCAGTGTCACTTCGTCCTGGGGCTGGTGAACTTACTGCTGTGTCCCCTCTGTTTGCTGCCTGACCAGAAACTGAGGGGCTCCTAGTGTCAGGGACTTCGCAGGGTAGCGCGAAATTCGGCGTTACGCCGTGTCGTCTATGGTACCTCGGGTTCCAGTAAACTGCTAGCTTCAGCTCGATCTGCAACTATTGCTACAGTCTAGTAATTTGTACATGACAGACAGACAGACAGACATTGTAGGAGTGAGTCGAACCTTCGGCCAGAATTAAGAAAGGTCAGTCCCAGTTAAAAGCTGAGATCGCTGGTTCCGGCGAAGAAACTTTGGTGACACTGCGGAAGGTTTGCTTTGCCTGGAATATTTCGGGGGCTCTCCCTTGCAGAGCCCTAACTTCTGGAAAACCGCAGTCAGCGACTTTGTCTGCGGTTCTCGCTGTGGTCTAAGCAACTGTATACTAAATCAAGCTATAAATAGGAATAATTTGTGTTTCGAGTCTACCACCCGTTATTCCCAGCCTGAGCTTCCGGTATTCATTCTTATCTTAGTTACTCCGTGAAGCGCTTTGAGGAGGAAACACTGAGTTTTCCTCTGATAGAGTGCGTAAAACCGTGGGGGGGGGGGAGCGTGGGGGAGTTGCGGGGGCGAGATATCTCGCGCGGGGCTGTACGCAAGCACATTTACATTTCCTCCTCTCACCTGGCGAATAGCACTTACACTCTGGTCTTGCTGCGGCAGACGAGATCTGCGCGATGGAAGGACTGTGCACAAAAATAAACATTTCTGTCAACGGTCATAAGAACGTATTTTCTTTAAACACTGCTTTCATTTGTAACACATCCCCCCCCCCCAGCTCCTCTCTCTCCTATCTTCCCTCATCTGCTCCCCGCCCCTCCCCTGCCCCCTTTCTCTCTCACGTGAGGGCGCGCGCAGATATTTCTCCACACAAAACACGAATGCACACAGACGCACACGATCGGAATCACAGCTGGAGTAAAGAAAGACAATTTCTGAACTACCATTTTGACAACCTCCGATAAGGAACAGCTCCTATCATAGAATTTTCTCCTGCGTCTCTCTCTATACATTTCCCATGCACGCCTCGTGGAACCCTACTTCCAAAGCAGCCAAGCGTAGCGTGCGCAGACATGAACGCACAAGCCCATCAGGAGTGGGAAAACGTCCCTAGGTCTCTCACCATATCGCGTTAAAGGACTAAAATAGCGTCTGATTATTGGAGAATCTTATATATATATATACCAAGTTTTCTCCACTTTCACTGTGAACTTGAGCTCACCACCGCCTTCCGGTGAAGTTTCACTTTTGATATTGGGGTGACTGTATCTCTGCGTCTGTCGGTCCGTCTGCTTGTTTGTCCGCCTTGGTTTCTATGCCAAGTGTTCAAAGCCACAATTTAAGCTTGTTAGCTTCCATTCTTCTGAAGCTTTCCTGTGATGAACGTCATACCTGTCTCTCCTCATCTGAGGTGATCAAGGGTGTTCTTGCGATTAACCTCATTGATGTCTACACCTTGTTTGAGTAAAGTGTGTCTGATAGTAAAAGCTGCTGGACATTTCTGTTAACACCTTTACTAATGTTTTTGTTCCAGATAGTATATCTCCAGATAAAGAGTTGTGGTTTCTCTCATTCCTTCATCTGCTCCCCTTGTTCGTTTCTCTCGCCTCTTCTTCTCTCCTTTTTCTCCGTAGCATAAGCCTCCCCTATTCCCTGCCGTCCTCAGTGAGCAAATGTTAGCCCTGCGTCCACACGAAGACCTTTGCCGCAAGCCCTACAGCGTAACCTCGAGCACCTAAAGGGTAAAAAAGATGGTACGAGACGTACTGAACGCAAATTTGTTTACACTAATTTCCTCTCCGCAATGCACCTTACTGTGAAGAAAAACCCTAGTTCTCCTCTCGTTGCAAACGCGTGTGCGTGTGCACGAGTGCGTGCGTGTTCTCCTACGCAAAGTTTCTTCCCACATCTACAGAGGACTGTCTGTCTCTGACCTTGTGTTTCGGTTGTTTTCTCTGTGAAGTCGTACGCGTCTTCAGCGCGTATTGAGCTCGACTGGGCCACTTTTATTTGATAGAATTACAGAATCTTTCACATAAGCGCTTCGGTACTTGGTTTTACAGATTTTCTACGCAGTTATAACTGCAGCCAGTGCATATTCTCACGAGCTTTCTCAATTTGCCAGTCTTTTGCAGCACATTTCTCTTCTTGGAAAACTGTTGAAGCTCCGTCCAGTTTTGCAACTTCTGCCCAGAATCCTGTACACGCCCCTTTTTCTACACATATACACAAAAATAAATCTACGCCGCATTAGCCAGGTAATTATTATAAACATCTACAAGAAGGCGAGATAAGTCTGCACATGCTGTCTCAGCGTAGGCCAGAAGAGAGTTCTAACTAAATTAAAAAGTGAGAAACTGAAAGCAAAATTTAATGTGTTACCCTGGTTTGGGACTCGCGTCCAAGGCCGGCTTTCGGTGCCCGTAGTCCAGACATGGTCAGAGAGTTACGTTGCGAAAAGTCCAAACTGTGTGCCCGGCCCTCGCTTGTTCAGTCCACCTGATCGGTCTGTGCTCTGCTTGTCCCGGGGGTCTTCAACCGTCCCTCCCTGTCTAGTTTTCCTCCTCTTCCCTCTTCTTTCTTTCTCAACGATAGACGAGGAACCTGCTCTCGCGATAGGCTTACACGCGCGCGCCGCGCATTTCAGGACTTCATCACGCACGTGAAGAACTAATTTACATATCACGTGGTCTTAGACCGCCGGCAGCCATTGGCCGGGTGTGATTCAGCGTTTTACTAAGCCATTATCTACGGGACTCCTGGAATGGCCAAGTTTGGGCAGCTGGAAAGTTCGCGAGCCTGCTATTTCATCGCTTTTCTCCCAGCTGCTGAAGAAGCCGAACTTCTAGCGTACACAAACTACAGCAGCCAGACCTTTCCCTGCTCCTTCCTTGACTTCGCTCTCCGAAGGCTGGCGGGTTATTTTAAAAGATATATAGTCATAAGGGCCTCCAGGCTTTGATGCATGAGCACTTCCGGTCATAAGTACAGTGCTAAGGCCCGTTCGGCCCCTGTAGTTAAGGTACACATTTACGTGGGAAGGCGAGATAAGAACGTCACTGCAATCGGATCCAGGATCGAAAAAAAGGAAGAAAAAAAAATAAAGAAATCCAAGGAGGTGCAGGCAGAAGGAGATGACTCAGCTTTTTAAAACCATTATAAGAACCGAACCGAACCGAACCGAACAGCGGAATTCAGTTACAAGGGTTATCTATATGTAGCGTATCAAGAATAATAAATGCTTTCTATCTTGGGCTTCTATTTGTCTTCATTTATATCCTTCACTTCTTCAAGCAGTCTTCGTGTTAAGTGACCAGGTGTAAGGCGAGGTGCCAGATATAGCTCGATCCTGACTCTAAGAGGAAAAGCAGCCACAGGCCTGGAGGTCGAACGAGTGCTGCTTGGAGGAGAGGGCATTGTTTTGTGTCGGCAGGTTTTGAAACAGCTGACGGCGTAGGATGGCGTACGGCAGAATGCATGCAGTTATAACGAGATCTTCACATAATCTCGTAATAAGAACGTGACATCGGAAATGCAACAGTGCTGTTTGTCTCTTTAAAATGACTCATGTTATCTCAGTTATGTCGTAATCTTAGGAAGAGGCTTGTCACCCATGAAATGTCCTAAATGTGTTGATCTTGTAAATTTAGAGGTCCTTGTATCATCGTTAATATGTACATTGTAGTAAGTTTAATCTCAGAAAGAGAGGCGTTACGTGAAAAAGTTCAAAATATTATGCGAATATTAACCTATTAGGCTTGGAATTAGCTTTCTAAGCGGGAGTTTTTTTCCAGAACAGAGCCCGAAAGTGCTAAGATAGAGACATGCCACGAAAATCCAGAAAGGCTGCCTGATGCCGTCTGTGTCGCAGTTAGCCTCAGATCGACAACCTAAATCCAATCGGAAACCAGTGTCTTAAGCCGTGTTCTAATCTACCGAATTACCCAAAGAAAACAAAGTGCGCTGCTCAAGTCTCGAAGCTGACTGGTAGCATTCATTTTACCATGCCGCAGAAGAGATTGAGGCTTGGAACTTCACACAGCACGACCACCGAAGCGCTGAACCCTATTCAGCCATTTCGCCAATCCTAACTTTTCACTTCGCGATGTCCAAACTTCGGCTATTTAGCCGATACTTCGGTAGATTAGAACAGTGCTTTAGACACGACAGTCGCAAATCCATTGATGACAACCATTACAGACCAGCGCAAGATTCGCTAGGTTTCAACCTTTCCTTGCTTGCTTGCGTCCCTTATGGTTCGTGCCTATATGTAGTTGAAGGGACCGGTTGTGTGAGGCCCCGTTTTTCCCTACTGTTAGTACAAGCGTCCGCATGGCTAATATAGCCCCTAAGCCTTATGGTAATTTTTATTTGTGAAAACATGACTTTAGCACAAAAGGCCATTAGGCTCACGCTACCATACGTAGAGGAAGAGTTACTGCGGACTTTGAATTATGACTGGAAAACATACAAGAAATCCGTCAAGTGTACCAAACAATTACTTCTGATCTGAGTGTCCACCCGCCTTCTTGCCTGCCTGTCTGCGCGCACGCACGCACACACACACAGGCACACACATTTTAGCTGTATAGTTGCTGTTCACCACCAAACTGTGTGTTTATATATATTTCTGCCATCTGTATGTATTCCAGCCTAACTGCCTCAGACCATAACACTTCGCGGAGGACACCAGTGATGAGCTGAGGTGTTCTAATGGTTTGTAATGGGATTATGAGACCCGTTCACTCGATCTGTGGAACCTGCGAAAACTTTTATCAGTAGAAAGATCGCACGTGCAACCCAATCCGGAGCCAAAACCGGACTCCCCACATTAAAAAAAATCTGCCTTCGGCCCCAGGACAGCGGGCTGGCATTCTTTTCTGGAGCATATGCAGCACGTTAATTGGCATTCGGAGGAAGTTTGGGAACTATCGAAAGCCAGTGTTTCGTCACACATAAGGTCCGGAAGAAGAAGAAATAAATAAATATAAATAAATATAACTATACCTATGCATGCATGTATATCTTTCTGTACACACACACACGCCTATGAGTGTACACAAACACTGTATGCAGAAGGGGTGTACGATACAACGAGTTACAGACTCGTGAGGCTGGCTCTTGCTTTTCCAGCCACTGTTTTTCTTGACAGGCGGGCCAAAGGCCGTGTCAGTAAATGTTTGGCTCGTGTCACCTGGTCGTCACAACCTCGCGGCGGTCTAATTACCTGTCAGAATAAAAACGGTGCAGCCGTTTTCGTCAGTTCCTCAGACATAACGCATGCCGGTGATAATCCCTTGGACGCGGCCACTATGTTGTGAAAAATAGCCCTGATTGCAATACCTGTGGTGCGTAAACCTGACTTATGAAGACCCACGGAATATCTGTTCTAAGCAGCAGCTATAGCTCGATCCCTTTTCTAGACCTAAACTGTAAAATCCACAGTGTGAACAAGCCTTACGACCGCGCGCGTGATTAGAAGAGAGAAAAGAGAGGACACACGGATATGCATACTATATATGGAGTGATGTCTAAAAGATCGGCGCGGGAAAGCGGGAAAAAGAGTCCTTCTCGTGCCCGACAAGACACCAAGAAAAGAATATTCTTGAGGATCAAAATGTTGTGTACCAGCATGCAGTACTAACTCGGGATTAAATGTTATGCGTCTGCCTAGACTAGGCGTAATCGTGCAGCAAGATCAGTGGAGGATGCGTCTGGAACACCCTGTAAGCCGATGTGATTCTTCTTCCAATGCTGTCAGAGCTACTATTTGCAATCGCCACTTTGAGGACAGCTGCATCGAATACGATATGTGAATATTTCTGACACTTCTCTTTTGGAAACAAAATATATATTTACACCTGTGACCTAGGATATGTTAGTTACGTGCATTGTAGGCAAGCGTACTGAATGTGTGTTGAATGTTCTTACTCTATTGGCACGCAGTGATGATAATTATAGCAGACGAAGAACTAGGGGTTATCAATTTACATTAAAAATGTACAACACTTTGTTCCCTCGATAATTTACTTGGCATCCTACCCAAAGTGAGTTTTTACCAATATAGCGGCTCAAATATCGTACATAGGTTTAAAAACAATACTGCGTGTTCAATCTTCAAATCATTTATATGTGCATCTAAAGTCTAAAAGTTTTTTAAAATTTTAAAAAGTAATTTTTTTAACAGTCAAGCATTTTAGGGACTCACATCAACCATACAAGAATATCAATAATTACCAGAATCGAGTCCAGAATGTTGTCAATTTCAAGGTTCTCTAAAGTGTTCTCCATAATGAGGCGTCCAAACCGGAAGACTTGCTAACAAGACCTCTAGTCACGTGACCAAGACTCTGCCTCTTTCATAAGTGGAAGAAGGCGCGGGATATCACTCCATGTATAGAGTGCAACTTCGTGAGAAGATACACTCAAGAATCTCTGGTCTCTATAGCTAGTGTGTGGCTAGCTGTTTCTTCTGCTTTCTTTTTGCTTTCTTCTGGGTATTAAATGCAGCGTGCCGAGAGAGAGAGAAGAAACATTCTTCTACAGATTTTATTCAAGTTATTCAAAGTAAGCTGAAGGACAAGCTTTTGAGACTTATTTTAAGCCTCGGGATTGGTTTGCAGCCTAATAGAGTGTTACTAAAGACAGCATGGCCAGTTGAGACCTGAAGGTTGCCATGGAATCCTGAATCGAAGACATTCAGTTGTCATAAGAGCTATCCGCTGGTCATTCTTTTCTCACCTCACCCTTCCCTTCCTCCCTCATTCTTTTTCTTTCTTTCTTTCCATCTTTATTACCCATCACTTTTGTGTACAGGTGCCACAAAAAAGCTTGGAGCTTAGAAATAGTGGTCAGCTATAAGATTCATAAGAAAAGAATTTTAAAATGTGGATGGCTAGGTGATGTGTCGGCACGCAGTTACAGGTTACACAGTCCTCTGCTTCCGGCAAAAAGCCTGGCATGACATGTTTCGAGTGTACGTGTCTTTGTTTTTTTTTTTAATTTCTACCAACACTTGGGATCTCTACCAGCACTTGGGATCTCTCTTTGTGTCGTGGATGAGTCGGGTCCTGTTCGATATAGAACTCTAAAACCTCAGCGAGAAGATGAAGATCGCTTGCAGTGTATGAGTCAAGAGGTATGGCCCAGCCATGTGCTCAGCACGCTTCTCAGGATTTTACACGTTCCTAGAATGCTTCCCTAACAGCGACGATTTCTATTTTGTCTTTTCCCCTCATCGCCCAACTCTATTCCCCTACTCCATCCCCGCTGCCTACCCCACTCCCCTCCAACCTCTTCCCCAACCGTTTTCCCATCCTAACGAACACACTGCAGAGGTCAAAACGAGAACTGCGCGAGCGGCAAATTTTGGGGAAGCAAGGATTTCCGGTGAATCTAGTGAAGTTTTGGTCCTGGACTCCTGGCATCAGACTTTCTAGGGCTCATTACGGGATCTGTGACGTCAAAACCTTGCTTTACTTCGGACCCTCGCGTTTATAAAACCGGGTTGGCTTCATCTGGACGATCCCGCACGCACCGTGTTTAGATTTCTGCGCCATGTCTGTCAAAGCCGCGTCGATCCTGGCAGCCCGCGTGGCGTGCTGTTTCACCTACTAGTTAAAAAATGCGGCGCCCTTTGACCCAACACGAGGCCCAGGTGAGGCGACGTGCGCGAGCCGGTCGATCGCTGCTCTTGCTTTGGGCACGTGCATGTACGCGTGCACAATATTAGTACTCAATGCACGCTGTCACATCATATCAGAAAATAACCCACACGCCTGAAGGTCGTTGAAAGTGAACAATTAAAATAATTATTTATGACTAGTTCTTCACACTAATGCGCACCTATATAGGCATTATGTGGCAGCAGCTTTAACTTAAACTTCCATCTAGCACATGGCACCTCTTTTCCCCAGCTTCACAACTTCTGGTGGCTATAAATTGTTTTCAGCATTCTTCGGAATAGGGTCCCAGCTAACCCAAACTGCACTTTTATGGAACATGCATATCGCGCGTAATTTGCACAGCTAGCATAAGGGAAGAAGTTTTAAATAAGCGTTACGATCACATTGTCGATTATCTTTTCTTTTTCTAGTGCCCGCCTCCCCCTGTTTGTAACCCCCAAAGCGCTGGGGATTTTTTTCTTTAGATGTCTTTATCTGAAGGGTGTATTAGCCCTCGTGTATCATTTGAATCCGGAATAGACGGGCAAGGTACAATGGTGGTTTTAAAGGCAATTTATTTTGAAACGCTCTTAGTGCGTTCCCCATCTTGAGCAATGATGTGCACTTCAAAGCAGCCAGTGACGCCACAGTCTGCAGGACGAATTTCCCTTTGTTTTTAAAACCACTCTGCGTCCTCAGCAATAAAAAAAATGTAGTTTCAAGCACCGTTTTCCGCCGCGCTGCGGTTGTCTCAGCATATTTGCGTTTAAGTGGGTTCTAACCACGTTTAACACGCGTTGGTTTTTTCCGAACTCATTTGCCACCTTCGCACTATTACTACCCCACCTCCACCCTCTCCTCGACCCCCACCTAACCTAAGCTCACCCCTTGACCCACGTGGGGCTGACGCACGCTTGCTTGGCTACAGTAGTCGTCTTCACCTTAAAAGCACATCTACTGCACGCCATCTGCAGCCAGTTGGAATTTTAAGTAAAGGGCATCGGCCAAAGTCTTCTGACGAGAACCGGGTGAAAGAACGGCAGTCTACCACTGACACTGCGAATTGGGGGTGGGGTGGGTGGGAAAATGGAATCTTTGCATGTGTTCACTTTTCTCCGTGGACCTTGGACTGTTGGCGTGTCTTGCAGAAATTTCTGATGAGCAAAGACGTTTCTCTTCGGAAACAAAGCAAAACAAACAAACGACATAATATGGCCGTTACTGAACTAGACAGACCTTGCATCAGTTTTAATCACCCTTTCCATCAAAATACTCAGTCATTTCATAAATGTTTCACAATAATTTCTGGAAAGAAAGAAAGAAGGAAAGTTGAAGACTGAAACAAATTGAAACATCTTCCCATTCATGCAGTGTGGGAGGTTCTCGAGGTCAGAATGCATCTGCGTCTGGTCACATGTCTGCACCTCTGCAGGTGGGCGGTGCTGCTGATGATGTTTTTGAGAAAGTGTTTCAACTTGTCAGTGATTTTGCACTATAGGGGAGAGGGGGAGGTGGTGATGGGGAGGGTGGGGGTGCGCTCTGTTTTCACCGAAGAGTGCTTTTAAGTGATTACAGGTGAGCAGTGCTTCTGTTGTTTCGAGGGGTCGTAGAAATGCATGTCTGCATTGATGTCTGGTTAGACAGGTGGCAATTAAGCCGGCGACAAAAGTGGAGACCGTAGAGTTTGATACGAGTTCACCTGTCGTCCGACTTCTTTACCGAGGATGCGAGTGGGGGGAGAGGGGATGGATGACGTAGGGAGGACAGCTCTCGCGACAAAAAGTGTAATGGCAGGTAATTATATATACATGCATATATATATATAAATTCCAGTTGACCCTGCAAACAAATGTCGCATATAAAAGTGGCAGGGAAACGCGCGCGCTCGCAAGCACGCGCTCTCTCGCTCTCACACACACACTCTGATGAATTTGGCCCTTTTCTTCTTAGTTCTTGTTTTGGGAAGTGGGGGGGGGGAGGAGTCACCCCCACGCATACCAGTTGTGCTTTTATTTTGTTGTTTTTTCTGATTTAGTGTGCGTGAGACGGAGTGTAAGCTTCCTAACATAACGTTCAAATGATCTGTGACAGGCAGGTGAGCCAAGTATGCTGACTGTGCATTGTTTTTATTTAGATAGGGGGAGGGGGAGGGGGGAGAAGGATGCATCCTTCAGCGAAGACATCTCAGCTCCTGTAGGTCTTGTAACATTTTCTGCAATCTATCGGAAATATATATATATATATCAATATATCTCAATATTTTTAGTCTTTTTTCGTTAGAGTCTGCTTGTTCTTAACTTCAACGATACGCTGTCGGCCTGGCTTGTATGAGCGTTCTTATCTCAACTTCCGATTGTGAGATCGGCCGTAGAGACCATTTGCCCCATGTATTTTACGGATGAAGACGAGATGAGAATGCTCATGCAAACCACCCTCGACGTTTATCGCTCAGAACACCTTTCTGGTTGGAATATTACTGTCCGACAGACATCGTGTCCGTGATTATCTTCTCAGAAAAGCGGGACAATCACAGCTTTTGTGCGATAGTCGCAGATAACTTCTGCAAATGTTGACGAAGTGCCTCTGGTTAAAGGGCCTTTAAACACTTTTCGAAAAACGTTCAAACCTAATCTGCAATCCGTCTGATTCCTATGAAAGATGTCGAGATGAGGGGAGAGACTTACATGCTACAGTCCGACTACTTGTTTGTGAGAGAAATGAAGATCAACGGGTACAAAGATCAGTTTAGGTCCAAGAAAAAAAAAATTTTGTCAGCTTACTTAACCAAAAAAAATCGCTGTAGCTCCACATTTTTTCGTTGGTACTTTGCACAGTACAAACCGCTTTTCTAATATAAAATAAAAGTGTGTTATCCGCAGAAGTCTCTCTTTCACACTTATTAAGAGATATTCAAATAATTACAGTCTACCCCTAGAGATAAATCTGCCAACGACTATTACTCCGAAGGTAACATTAAGGTAGTTTTTAGTACACAGTAAGCAGACAAGTTTGTGTCATTTAGTACACTGTAAGCAGACGCCTCAAGTTTGTGTCAATTTTATCATCACTTCGTCAGACATAGGGAGTGTACCTTTTTTGCGTGTGGGAGGAGGGGTGGGTGGGGGTCAAATTAGGCCATTTAAAGGAAACTGCGAGATATGGAAGTAAAACATTATGGGTATTTATATGAGGGATCTTTATGTAAGTTTCAAGTCTTCACCCACCCGTCCGTAAATCTTTCTCCAGAAATATTCTCACGGTCTTAGCGCAGTTCCCTCCATAGTTGATTAACATACCTGAAACCTTTGTTCCCAAAATAGATGTGCTAGTATGCCTGCTGGCTCTTTGGCAAACTTTGGATCTGCACTGATGTTCTTTGAGACTGTACACAGCCAGTCACTTCTCTCAACCCCCGTGTCGCGAGCAACAAATATTTGGGCTACTCACCTGATCATGCAGCTTTGTTTCACAGCCCAACAGGCTAGAGGAAAGCAGTGGTCGCCACCCGAAGATGTGCGTTTATGCAAAAGCTGTATGTTTGCTTATCGCACAATTTCGAGCACTGGTTCGTGCCATTGCCAACCACAGAACTCGATTTTTTTCGGTTTCTTTGAAGTCATTGTTTGGTATATTCAAATGTGGCTTCATGACACTGACCAACAAAAAAAAACTCAACAAAAACAAAAACCATCCACCCTCCCCCCCAAAAAAAAAGTCAGTTTCAGTCACATTTGATAAAGAAAACCCATAGGCTCAAATCCGCTCTCAATTTAAGTGAATGCAGTAAAAACTCAAATATACGACTCTGAAAAAACAGCCAAAATCAGGTCTTATAATGGAGGGATCTTATAAGGGAGGACTATCTGCACTGAATCGTTAGTACATGTAGGTACATGTACCGTGATGGGTGGGGTGAGAAATAAACACATCTGCATGTATGTTATCATGGCAGCCAACTCCAACGTGTTTTGAAATTGTTTTTTATGTACACTGAACTACATGTTAAAATAGGTTTTTTGGGGGTTTTTTTGTTTGCATTTCAGTTACTGAACATGTAGTTTTATCAAACATCAGACTTACTTTATCTCATCATATCTAGTTTCATCCTACCAAACATCATTAATAAAACTTTATTTCTGGTGTTGCCAACTAAGGAAATTGAAATTTTATAACAAAAGTAATCTGACATCTCTGTTGCCCATCTACTCTAAAACCTTACGCAACATCACATTACGCTCCCACGATCACAACAGAGAAGGGATACCTGATTCCCCAAGGCTATTGTTTCTTCTCTTTTAGGAGCACTTTCAATGTCTTTTCTAGAATTAAAACAGTTCTGTCCTTCTCATGCGATTTGGGGTCGACATTTTGCGTTTCTCAGCGAACATCTTTGCCAAAAAAAAAAGTCTGCTAAACTTTTTCGGCTCGACCAGAGAAAAAGTTCTAAACTGTGTAAAAACCGACCACTTTCGTCGGTCGTTGGTCGGGTTAAGGAGGTAGTCGTAGATGGGAGCTCGTTTATAAAGTAAATCTTTTCCGTCAGGAGGCCTGGATAGAATCCTGGTGTGGCCAAGGAATTATATTTCCTGGAGTTAACCATTGTGCAAATTCCATTCGGCCACCTCCCCCCCCCCCCACATTAAACTGTCTGTCCGCACAGGCCATCTTACTGCTGCTATCAGTCTGGTGGTTCTTTCAGTGTATAGCTCAGTAATAGGACCCCATCCTCCCATAGTGCGAAATCCCCGTGAGGTAGAAGCACTATCCCTCTAAATCACCACCACTCAGAAATTTTTGGGTCATATGCTGGAGGAAGTCGTATTTGGGAAGGTCTTATATGGGAATTTTTACTGTACTCCACTTGCGACACAAGACTGTTCCAAACGGAGGTGTCAGCTAGGGTAGATACACAAATTGGCGAACGGCAACACTTCGTTATGTAATAAAAAGCTACCACGCGTCTTTGTCTGGAGTCTGTTATTAAACATAGGTCTGCACCAGGAATGATATCCATGGATCGAGCAATCAGTTGATTCAAGTGTTGTGTACGATTTAAAGCAACCTTCTGCGTATCCACATCCCGGGAACATCAGCTGATCGAGATTACCAAATAAGTGATCCACCCTTTAAAATACAGGTTCAAGTGCACACAACTGTTACCATGCAGTTAAAACTGTTATGCTTGTAATAATACTAATAATCAGTCTTCAAACACACGAAACTATACCATCGCATATCCGTGATATCGTGACCTGAAAATAAACTGGGGGGTTTTCTGGCTGTTTCATTATCAACAATACAGTCGATCCAAGGATCTCAAATGTCGTGAATTCGAAATCACGGAACTAGGAGGCATTCTGGAGAGATTAAGTTGTTCTTTTGTGGGTAAATTTTCTTTCTGTTGCAAAATCGACCACGCTTAGAACAAAACGAGACTGGATGACGTTACAGCCGTTTCAACTGCAATGGTCTCCCCTGAAAAGCAGTGTTTTCTGTTATTTGCGATTACTTTACCTACAGAGCAAAATCATGATACATTTTAGATAGTCTGAAGCAATAGAAATGCCCGGACCTGCTTTGCAACAAATCTACATGCAAGTTTCTCTCCAAGAAAGATCGACGACGAATGTCGATTGCTAACGTTCTTCGGGTTTCGACAAAAGTGGAAGGAAGGTCTCAAACGTCGTCGACATTTCAGTAACGTCTTGGCGTCTATAAATAGGACCGCGAAGGGAAAAAGCCAAAAGTTAACCAGACACTGTACCAACAACAAACAAGTAACATACCGCACCAATAAATAAATAACCACGGCGCCTTGTGACGTCATCTAAAATCACAGGTACGTCCTCATCCTGCTTATTTCCCAGAGGTGGTGAGCGCGATATTTCAACGCGTTTCTAGCCTCCCCACTCCTCCCCCGCATCTCGACCTTGATTTTGTTTTCGCCTTCACGAGTGAAATGATGTAAACTCCCCCACCACCACGACCACCACCACCCTCTCGATCCCTCCCCGCTCTCGGCATACTGCCAGGTATAGACTGTTCAGTACATGTATTCTGCAATCCTCTCTCCAGCCTTTCTGCTTGCTTATATACAGTCCGGGAACACTTTAGTGGGGAGTGGCCACTGGGTCGGTCGAGATGCAGCCAAGAAAACGGACTGTCACGCGAGACGAGGTTGGAGATTGTCGAAAATAAAGAGGTCACGGCCAGCAGCAAATCCAGGTAGAGAAGAACAATCCTCATATTTTGTCCTCAGAATGTTGCAAGTGGGACTTCATGTTGACAGAGTGTAGTTGGCAATGAAGTCTTAAAATATAAGATCTCCGCGACAAAACCTTTCCTGGTGGCGCCCTGTCAACCACCACTACCTGTCCACTGCCGTCGTCCTGAGCCATCGTCAGGGCAGCCCGTAGTATAGCGGCCACGCGCGCTTGCCTCCTCACAGGATCATGGGTTTGGATCCGGTGTCCTCCCGGGGGGCCTGGATAGCTTATTGGGTACAGCTGCAGACTAGCAGCTGGGAGGTGCTGGTTCGAATCCAGGTGTGGCCAAGGATGATTTCCTGGAGTTATACATCGTAAAACTCCATTGACCATCCCCCCGCACAATAAACTACCTCCCCGCACTGGCCATCTTACTGCAGCCATCAGTCTGGTGGTTGTTTCAGTGCGTAGCTTAGTAATAGGACCCCATCTCCTTATAGCGCGAAATCACCGCCAGGTGGAAGCACTGTTTCTCTAAAATAACCAACCAGCCAAGATCCGGTGTCCTTCTCAGGTACTTTCTGAGGATGCAGCACCTTTTTACAGGGCTGCCAGTCGGAGTTTTTCTCCGGGTTCTCTAGTTTCCTCCTCTTCATGTTCCTCCAGTACCCTGAGTAAGCCTCTCCTTTCTTCCCCC
>SMGT01010074.1:882027-910493 GCA_004794575.1 Lanistes nyassanus | reverse complement strand
CCCCCCCCCCCCCGCACACACACACACACGTCATGAGATACCCTATGTTGCTAACTTGACGCTTATCAATAAACATCATCATCGTCACCTTCACCCCACCAGCTCTTCTTCCACTCGGTAACCAGGACACCGACCTTGACCTGACACGGCATGCGAAGCTGCACAGTGCGCCCCTCAGAACGACGCACAAACAACGAGTTAAGCTCGACTAGTGGAAACGTACGCTGCTCGGTTAGCTCCGTTCTGCAAACGGTAACAAACTGGATGTGTAGTAGGGACGTGAAAAGCAAAAGGAAGATGCGATTTGTAACCAGAGGGCATAAAGATGTTGGACTGAACAACATTATCAACTCAGAAAGTGGCGTAGAGGGAATCACATCCCTTACGGTTCGTATGGTGCATGTGATCTCCACGTTTCACGCAGTCGAACCCAAATCATTAACTCTAGACCTCTGCATAGCACGTGACAGTAGCAATGACGCACGAAGAACTAAGATGACTGGAACTCCCAGAATGCCGCGTCATCCGCCCAATACAAAAGCATGGGCCACAAATGCACGGGGCCCAAGAAAATCAGGCATTTCAAAAGTCTGCATGCCTATAAGCGAACTCTGTTTGCTCGGTGGAGTCTGGGGTAGCTACAAGGGCTTTAGGCGTGTGCCATAATTTACATAGAACAATAAGCGCGAGATAATTTTGATTTGGCTTTGTTGTTTGTTGTTGTTGTTGCTTAAGGCCCCATCACACATCAAGACAATGTTGCTTGAGATAAGTTAACGTCCAGCCGCAAACTAGGTGCATATCAGGACGGTGTTGCTTAGACAAGTTTGCGTGATGCCACACGTGAGACTGATGGCGCCACACGGGCTTCAGTCCCACCCAGCCACATTATACTGACACCGGGCCAACCAGTCCTAGTACTGTACTATCACTGTCCACAAGACCGGCAGTTTTTTTAAGGCACGACTCGGTCACTCCTCTCCCGCCTTGGAAGCAGACGCCTTGACCGTCAGACCACCGAAGTGGGGTGGGGAGGGCAAGAAGAAGATGCATAATGATGACGACGATGACCTTTGGACAGACCGCCCAAATGAACACAGCTATATCGGTTGGTCCGTGTTCGGATGTACAGTCGCCCAGTGCACAGTTCGTTTGTTTTTTCGTTCCATGACACCAACCGGCTGACCGCCACACAGTCAAAAGTAAAAGCAGATGGGTGGATGGTAGCTTTCTCCGAGTTCCGCTTGGGCAGTGGGTCACTTTTTCTCTCCCCATCCTTCCATTTGTTTGTCTGATTCTGTCTTTAAGTGTTTATTTCTATTTTCCTTTTGACTTTCTTCACCATCTTCATTCAATGCACTCATACAGTGGTAAAAAATGTCCTGCTGCTGTGCGTGTTCATGTTTTGGAAATCATCTGCGGAAATGGTTAACATGACAAAAGGTGGATCACTGAAGATGGTCCAACTGTCCAGTGGTGCAAGGTTGCTGCCATTACAGTTGTCAGATACACAGATGACCACTGGGCAACAGTTCTTGAAGAAAGTAAAGGCTACACAGTCATGTTTGTTCCCAGAAAAAAAAGGCTGACATGACATTCCAAATGGGTAATTTTGTGTCCTTTATTATAAAATTCTTCCAATGGGTTATCTTCTGTCTACTGGAAGTCTAGTGCAGTCCAATAGCAAACTTCCTAAAGTCTCGTATTTATTTTAACAGACATGATTCCAGGTTGTCAGATGCTCTACATACTTGTACACGCCGTCTCCCCTACCCCTCCATCTTTCTGCTCTTCAGCTATGCATGAGGATGAAGTCTATCACAACAATACACTGCCTCAGCTGGGGGGAAAAGCCATACAACACCAGACAATCATGCACACTACAGTTTAATGCATACGTCTTTATACAGAATATGAAATATTATCACATCGTATCATGAAACTGCTTCACATTTTTTGGTTGCAGCTGTAATCTTGGGCCTCAAGGCTGATAGTGTTATCAAAATGGCTTCCTGAAAGTTAAACAACAGTGCTTAAGTACTGCACATTCTTCTTTCTTTGTTTCCACACAAAAAATACAAATCGAAACCAAAACACCCACAATACGATTAGATTAAACCAAAATACATATGTTGCAAATTTTGAGTGGAAACTGATGAAACATTACAGAACTGCAGTTTTACGATATGTTTTTATTTCTCACCTCAGTCCGAATGGTGCGGCTACCCTGTGCAGGGCAGGTGTTAATGTAGTGTTGAAATAGAAGACTAGGGTCATTTTCTTCCAGCCTCTCATCTGCCTCAAGGCTTGCTTCCAAGCCCTTCAGCCCTCCAAACACAACCAGTCCATGCCTGTCACCAAAAGTCACTTTTACAGTTTTAACTCTTTGAGCCCACAGGGACCCGCAAAAAAAGAAACCGTTGAGGCCGTATAGATTTACACGTCTTGAAAAAGCTGCCAATTAAAAACTACCACACTCCCAGTAATGTATTTAACATATTTAGAAAGATCTATTCTTCTGCATCACAACGGAAACAATACTTTAAGTTTAAAGTATTAAATACTACTTACTATTTGGTCCCAAATATAGTCACTCTTCGCACACACAAAATGTGAACGACGGAAGTAGACCTACACTTAAACCATGTTTGGCAAGCCGAAACTGTTTCCGAAACTCATTTAGACAGTGCAGGGGAGACAACCGATGATAGAGCTTTACAATGATACCAAGTTTTTACTTCCCTTATACCGTTGAACGCGTCGGGGAGATTTTAAAGTTACCGCAATTTAGCTAGCTGTGCTGCCGCAATGGTCGGCAGGCTGCCGCAATTTAGCCGGGACCAATGGGTTCAAAGAGTTAAACAGAAATGATTCAATGGCGGCTGTAGTTGTATAGGAGCAAAATTTTGTTGTCAGCTATGTTTTACTTGACATGTTAATGTGCTTGCTACTTTCATGATTCTGCAAGAAGCGTGGAGTCAGAATATGGGATATGCACATCACAACTGCTGGGACACTAATAAAAGAAATAATTTCCATAGGACATGGTCCTTTAAAACTAACTATTTCAGATCTTTAATACACTTTTTCCATGCAATGTTTCCTCTAAGCTGTGTGGCTGTAAAGCCATGCACTTTTACTTTAAGTTGCCCAACAGCAAACTGACATATTATTGCAAACTTTCACAAAAGCAGCAACAGAAACACACCCCTCCCCAGTATTTATTAATAACCCATTTTTGATGTTGCATTTGGATGGTAAGATTGATAAGTGGCTTTTGATAACATTGCATGTGTCATAAAAAGCACAGTGTTACATGCACAACAGCCTCATAGCACCTGCTGGGTTATTACATCTGCACACCAGGACCAAAAAATGAGGGAACATGGTGTCTAAATTAGGATGTTGCCTCAAAACACTCGTCATAGTGTGTACCCTGGTACATGCAAACTGATTATTTAACAACAATGTGATCTTTTCCGAAGGGAAGCAGTTGCTACAAGAGCTCAACTGCATGCAAAATGATTTCCTTCCCTTAGAACAGATCATGAAACCTGTCCTTAACATTTCTGACAAACCTGGAAATTTAGTACCAAACGTTACAACCCTGAATGCACACAGATCATAAATAAATCCCCATGCACACCCTCGGTCACTCACAAAAACAGCAAACCACAAAGCCCTTCAGGATTCAAAAATTTTATGATAAAATAAAGGTCATCACTGTTACTGTACCCCTGACTTACTTGAAATCTGAAAGTTCCACAGCATCCACTAATTCACCACGTTCAGAGGTTCCAATGGTTAGGTCGTAGCCTTCAGGAAAGGGACATTCCAGAAAAACGGTTCCCAGGCTCTTGGCTAGTCGCACTTGGTAGCCCCAGTATAGGCCTTCATCAGTCCGAGGAGTTGCGGGGTGCACAACTGTGCCTTTGCGCAGCTTGGTACCTAAAACCGATACATTACACTGACAAGGCAGTAAACAACCTAACCTAAAATTTTAAAAATAATTTAGGAACTGGCTGCAACCCTGAAACGTAAAGATAAACTTCATTTTGTATATGTAACAGTTCTCAACATTTTATATTATTTTTAACAAATACTGAACAAAATTAATTTATGCCAGGTTATCTCCAGCCATCCCCTTTTCAATTAGCACAAAACTGGTGAAGAACTGTTTCAGGAAACATATAGTAGAGGCTCAAAAAAAAAAATTTCTAATCGATTCAACTATGCAGAGAAAGGGAAACAACTGCTACAAGATGCCAAACGGTTTTCCTCCATCTCATGAAGCGATGTTAGTTCTTCTGACTTACCCAGCTAAGTAAAATTATTCAAAAAAGGCGAGCTATTCAACCGTTGACTAAACTACATTTCCTGCCACAGAATTCTGATTTCCAATGCATCCGAATGACTAAACTGACATAAAGGAAATTATGTCACTTTTGCTTGATCAAGTTTTCTTTGTTGTCACAAATTTATTAAAGGACCTATTAGTCAGAAAAAGGTGAAAGAAAATGGTCTTTGTGAGGCTTCAAACTATCAGTCTACTTTTCATCCTAAAATTCTTCTTCCAAACATTCTGGGAATCTGTGTCATAGAGGAGACATGTGGCTACAGTGACTTCTGTGGTCTGACAATGATTTAATATTTTAAATAAAAGTGGACAACCAAAATCCAAACCATTATCAGGTTCCATCTGTACAGTTACACGAGTGCCGGGTGTAAGCTTCTTGTCGAGCCGCACTTCCTGGAAAAAATAAGTACAATCAAAAATCCCTGTCATTATCATCATCCGGTTTTCTGCATCTCCACCTCTACCCAGTACCATCTGTTGTCTGCGTCATAAAAATGATCTCATCAAAGTGTCAACTTACTAATTTTGTCCCAGCCTTTTCAATTTCTGTTGGTAAATTTGTTCGGCAGGGTACAAACCTTTTGCAGCCCAACATTGGCAAAACATCCTTTCCCTTCTTTGGCAGGTTTGTCCAAAACAACACCTTCACGAAACTTGCATTCTTCAGATGCCCGCATGTGATGGGGACAGTCTAATGGATTCAGCAGCCCTGAGGAAAAAGAAATGCAAATCCAACATTTTCTTTCTCTAAGAAAAAGGAAGACTGGAGTAAGTCTTATAAAAAGCATCACAAATATTCTTCTATTTTCTGAGCTTTTACACATTTTCTATTTTAAAAAAACTGTTTCAAACTACACTGTTATCCAGTTAAATATTTATCCTCCACCCCCACCACCACCAGTCCACCCAGCGTATAGATTATGAAGACTGTAGGTGTCTTTCATAGTATCAAACAGGTGTGCCTGTGCAGGCATGTGTGTGTGTGTGTTACATTATCACCTGTCAATCATCATGCCCACACTCTGTCTTTACCCAGGCATTCACTGTGAATATGAGCTTAATGGCCTTTAACCCATGCTAATGAACCCTTTGACCCTGGATAACATCAATGAAACTGCACAGTAGAGGTCACCTGCATACTGCAAGTCTCGATGCTGTGGAAAAAACACCTTCCGAAGATACTGTGGACATTCAAGGTATTGAAGAATACGTGCCATCTGCAAACACCCATTCTTGCGCATCTTCTCTGGGTCATCACTTTGAAACAAAAATTCAATTAAACTTTCAAAAATTCAAATTTATTTATTACATCTATTGCGAATAACTAATTGCAATAGATGTGCACATACTTCTGCAACTCACAGCAACAGAAACAAAACAAAAATCCATAACATTGTTTTATAACATATTAATAAGAAGGCTTTATGTTGAATTTCTTATTTGTGGCAACCCTGACTCCCCCCCCCCCCCACCACCACCACACACCCAAACACACGGTAACTCAAAAGCAGTTCATCTGGAATCAGCCACAACTGAGTAAACATTAAATTTATCTAAACACTGCCCGTTTACTTCCGAGATGTTCACATTTCTGTAGTATATTAAACCAAAGTGCTCTGTGGTCCAATTAATACTAAACAAGACAAAACTTACCTGGTGAGCGAGTTTGTTTCATCAAATATAACAACTTCATCAATGTTGAAGACTACTGCTGCCCGTGCAATCTGTGAATGTGAAGCAAAAGGGTATTTTGAAAATGAAGGCTTAACATCAGACAAATAAAATATGTTTTCTAGTGCTGCTTGAACATGTTGGCTGGTTCATCCTTACAGCGTCCCAAATTATTTGGACTGAAACAATAACCTTCCTTTGCTTTTACCACCCATTATCCTTACCTGTCCAGCCAGGTAAGTGCGCAGCTCTGGAGACTGTGCATTGTCCAAGATGGAGCCTGGGAGTGCTATTGACAATGTGTGACTGCAACCAACTGAAAGATGCAACACACAAAATTCTTGTCTTTTGCTGGTACATTTACTTTCACAATAACTTTATTTCTTACCTCTATCCCCCACCCCCATAAAAAACCTTCTGCTCTGCCATACAGTACACGCAGGTTCTCTTTATTTTTTAACTCTAAGGAGTTGCTATTGCTCCAAACATTCTAAATAATGAGAATGAAAGATTACAGTCTGTTTGCTTTATGGATTTTTCTTTCAAATGTGCAACAAAACCAAAGCAATCTACAGCAAAGTGGCAATGCACACCTGTCACCAAGACAACGAGGCCTTGGTTATCGTTTCAAGTACAAGTACTTTTTTCTGTTTGTAGCAGCCTGTTAACAGTGATGACTGCCAAAGTCCTTTCCACAGGTACTCAAGCTTCCTCCAGATGCAGCAGAGGGTGAGAATAAATGTGAGGTGGAAACAGCAGATTGGGAGAAATGACCCATTCCTCATTTCTGTTCAGCAAGGTTTTTTGACAGGCCAGTGTAAAATGTCAATATTCTTTAAAAGGCAACGATAAACATACTATCCTAGTAATGGTAAATGGGTTAGGGCAATTTACATGCTTCAAGGCTGGTATTTTGATGCACCTTGAAACGTCTTTTAAGCCTTGTTCCAGCTTGGAACCCACCTGCTCAAAGTTTTGGGCAAATAGAACTACTTCCTCTTTTTGAAATCTTGGAGCCCTGTCTGTCACTTAGAAAACTTGAGTGAAATGTTATGCTCAAACCACATACACCAGGGCAAAAGGTTGAATGATCTAAGCCATGGGGTCAAAGTGTCTGTGTTGTGTTGCAAGCAAATGATGACACCTTCAAAGCTGTCTTCACTTTGAAAGCCATACAAATTTGGAAACATGTAAATCACCCTTAGAGCTGGTAAAGATGCCATTTGATTTAATGTTTAGAGTCAAGTGAAGCATTAAGGAAAACAAGGTGGATGTAATACATTGTTCCCGTCTGTTTTTTCTCTCCTCTTCTTCCTTTGCTTTGAGTATTTCCTCTTCTTTCTTCTGTTTTTCTTTCTCATACTCTTTCAGCAGTCTCTCCTCCCTTTTTTGGCGCTTTTCAGCTCGTTCTGTTCCAAAATAAGATGATTACCATTGTACTCAGTACTACCAGTGCTAGAAAATGAAAGTGCTACTTTGCCAAAAGTGATTGGTATGGACAAAGACATCTCCATGTTCACATCTGAATTGTTCTACATAATACAAATCATATTCTGCAGTGATATCCTACTCCTGTGTAAACAGAAACAAAGACTACATCTAAAAAAAATATACATAGAGAAAATAAGATTCTGAAGCCAACGTAAGGCCAGCTGTTTACGTAATGGTCAGTAATCTATTTAGGCTTATACTTATAATAACGGCAAATGAACAAAACAAATTCACTTGAAAGTTTGTACTCCGGTGGGTCTATGATTTGGTCCCCTCAAACAAAATTCAAGATTCTACTCCATAAAACAATTAGATAAAAAAAAAATAGCATACTCACTTTTTTTATGCAACTCCTTCCATTCTTTCTGGGGAAAAAAACAGAACTTAAGATAGAGTCCATTTGTCATTTTCATAAATAACTTTGCTAGTCTCACTCCTATGCAAGTACTATAATAAATCATCCTCATTAGCTTCCCATAGCTTCTATTAATTCCTAGCAAAGAATCCACAGATGACTGTGGTCTGTAGATAAGATTAAGAGTGGTGGATTAATATCATATGTCCAGCACATGTACTTCTTTCCCCTGCATGTAGCACCTGTTTACAGGGAACCTATTTCAGTATTTGAGTGACTCATCCAATTTTCAACTTAGTTGACAGTTGACTGGTCCACTAACTACTGAAGTTGCCGATGTGTCAGTCTTGTCATTAAACTCTTTGTGAGTTATCTGATTCCATAAACTATTAAGAGGACAACAGCTTACGAAATATCGGAACACAACTTTGTAGGGGTGTAGATTTGTAACTGATGTGAATCCTTTATCCAGGAAACTTGCTACTGCTTGATGCATTGAGATATTTTATTTTTTTAAAGGTTTAAAAACACAGTAAACACAGGAAAAGAATTGTCTTGTTTATTGAGGCAGTGCAATGGTTGATGGGATGGTCAACTCATTGCAGGTAGGTAAGTAATTTTAAATGGACAGTGCTTCCACCTTGCTGTGATTTTGCATTTGAGGGGGTGGGGGTGGGGGTGGGGAATGGGCTCCTGTTACTAAGCTGTGCAATGACAGAACCACCGGAGTGATAACTGCTGTAAGACCTCAGAGAGGCAGTTTAATGTTTGGGGGATGGCAAATGAAGTCTGAACAATGTAACTCTAGGAAATAATGCTTAGCTACTCTTGGCTTCAAACCAGCAACCTTCCACGTGTTAGTCCACACCTTTAACCACAGAGCTATCCAGGTCTGAACTCACTGCAGTAGGCAGGAAGATAAATTTGGGAGGGATGTGGCCCTATTAGTAATAGTATTACTATTACTAAGCTATACACTACTGACAGAACCATCTGATAGCTGCAGAAGACAGCCAGTGTGGAAAGGCAGCTTAATATTCCCAGGGATGGCTGAATGGAGCCTGCCCAACGTTAAATTCCAGAAAATAATCCTGGATTTGAACCAGCAACCTTCTATACGCTAGTCCACAAGTGTACCCGCAGAGGCAGAGCTATCCTGGCCCGGCAAGTCAATGCAGTGATGGGGTGGACGACTTCCATCGGTTACGGTGGATGATTCAAGTAACTCAGCGTGGTGGACAAGTCAAACTTTGTGATGAGTTGAAGACTGGATGAATCGACTTAAACCGTTTAAACGCCTGACTTTGCGGGGTTTTCTCCACCTTTCTCTTCCCATGGTCCTGCATCACACCACCCTCTCGGCTTTCCCCTCCTACCCAAGTAAGACAGCGAAGAAGCCGCTAAACTACCACCAGGTCAACTTTTCGGGGTATCTCTTCTTCAGGAAAATAAAACCCACAACAAACATGGTAATTACAGCAAATAAACTAAAAAACATACGCTGGAAAGCAAGGCGTCCTCAGAGTCTCCCCTAAATTTCTTGGCTTTGGGTTCCATTTTGCAGCACTTTGCAACTCCACGTGAAGGTAAAAGACAAGCAGCGAAAGAATTAGTGATTTGAATCATTTAAAAACAAAAATATATAAGAATAGAAGTGGATATCTTAAACAAAATAAAAAAACTAATCAGATCTCATGTTCTTTCTGCATTTCAAAATTAAAAAGTCTCATAATGTAAAGAATACTTTTATAGGTTTGACAACTGCCAGTTTAATCATCTTTGTTCTTATACAGCACAATTTTCGTATTGCATAGAAAATGAAAGCAGACGACGAAAAGTGACGTCAGCATTGGTTATAGGAAGTAGAGGTCTTGTATTTTTTCTTCTGTGCTTTTGCTGTGTTGTGGTCGCATCTTCTTCATTCGTATTATCTTGTTTATCAGCATTGTGTTCTGAGGCCTGCATAATGCTGTTCCTTTTAAAACAGTTTACTTCCGCCATCATTTCCAGTGTGCTGTCCTCAAGTGGTCGGCGGTCGCCGATCCTGGCTGTGGCATCGATCGACGCAAATTCTATGTTTTGAGCGCATCGGAAATAGTCTGCAAGGCTCCGCATTTGCTCTTAATTTTAAATGTTATGCAGAAACTAGAAACTTTCTTACCATTTGGACTTATGGATTATTATCATGACGTCTACAAGTGCATCATCTCTAAGTACAGTAACGACTGCGCATTTGTTTATGCGTGTATTGGGAGTGAAAAATGGCAATCCTGTTCATAGGCACATATATGCGGCTTCACTGTAATAATGTATTCACACATCGACCAGCAGCTCTGATCAATATCCATTCTATCGTCTCAAGTGCAGCATATGGTGCAAAGATTAGAGGGTAAAAAGGACAACGGTGTGTAGTTCACGTAATCCATTAATACAAGACAATCTCAGATTTGCCTTCCACTTGGATTTACATCTTTATTTCACCGTAACGCCAGCGTACCACACTTTCCCCGAAGCCGTGACCTGCATAGAATTTCAGGTAAATAATCATAGAGAACATGATGGACAATTCATCCTTGGACAGTTTGCGCTAGAAGTCTACAGGGAGGGAGAAACAAATACTGTAGTGTATAGTAATAGTGCCCCAGTAATGAGAATGAATATAGCTAGATCTCGTCTTTCCATTGCCTAGTCTTTTAATTTTGGATTTTGCGTCTTTGTCATTCTCATAGAAATCCATTTGTTCTCTTTCTATCATTTAACAAATCTTTTCATTTAAAATAAATTTCTATAGGTACCCCACTGAACATCATACAGTTCTATGGATCGAAAGACAGGTTTCCATTTTTTTTTCAAAGATAGCGATTCCCATGGTCATATATTTCACAAATAGCATAAAAATTCAAATGTATTAGTAACACTAATTCTGTGCCTGACCAAAAGCGGAGTGTGAAAATTAACACCAACAGATGTGTAACTGTGCATGCATGTGTGAATTTGTGTGGGTGTTCATCCCAGAAGGTATCAGTGTTTGTGCATGCAGATGCATCAGTGGGAGGCTGGAGAGTCTGTATGTATGGAATGGACATGTGCATATTCATAATTTTAAACCTGTGTGTGTGTGTGTGTGTTTCAACAGTAATTTCAGTATTATTACTAGCTGGTTGACAGCATACACAATACCTGTAAATGTTTTGTGCGTTCACAGAGTGTTCGACACCTGTTTCAAGTGTAAAAGGAAGCCACCAAGACACAGGCATCATAGATGTAAAGCATTTTCTTCAAACCTTTTAAATGAAATATTTGGACTATATAATACTTATATAATATAATAATCAGATATCAGTTTAATAAACATAAATTATTGTTAATTGTGCATATTATTATTTTTAATTTTAGGCTTAGAGTGTATGTGCTCACCTCATATTTGTACAATCCTATTGTTGAAAGTATGAAAAACATTTTTAAAGAAGGGGGAGCCTTTAAAGTAAACCTCACATAGGTGTCTATTTATATGAGTGCATGCATCTGTTTATGAGTGCAAGCTTGCAATTGTTGGTGTGTGGGTGCACTAGTAGAGTGAAGTACATTGGTGATTCTTTATAGGCTTCAGAATGCTTCTATTGCATTTACTGCTAATGGAATGCTAAGAGATACTATGCCCAAAATCTATTTTCCTTTCCAGACCATTCACAGGCTAAACTTAATGATGTACACCAGACAGGGGTAATGCCATAATGTTGGATTCTGTTGTGGCCAGCCTCCTCAACAAATATGTTGGGAAGTACATTCTGAACATAGACTCCAGCAATCTCAATGTCAGCATTTTCAAGGGTAGGCTCAGAGGCTTCCATTTTCAGTCTTTACCTGTTCTTAACCAGTAACGAATCTTATAACTTCAACTTTCCACAGACTTACTTGCTGCATGCAAGAAACCCCTCAGCCTTCAGTTCTATGAATTGCATTGATTAATGTGGCATTTAAAACAAGCAGTGCAGCTAAGTCTTTTTCGTTTTTTCGTCGATTTGTGTCGTCCTGATGAAAGGGTAGTGCCCCAAAACATGTAGATTGTCTTCGTCTTTGTCCTGTTCTAGCTTGGTCCAGTTCCCTTGTTTTAAATTTACTTTGAATTTTCCTCCAAGCAGCAGTCTCTTGTTTTTCTTATATAATGTGTAATTGGCAACTTCCTTTTTTATTTACGCATTATTAATTTTTTGGGTAAACCTATTGCAACCATGGAGAACAATTCAGTTTCTGTTTTAAGATTATGTAAACCTGTTGCATCACTCCCCCACCCCCACCCCCAAAAATGTATTGCTTCTTTCCTTTATTGTTTCACTTAAATCAGCATCTGAAGTGTTGTACAGGGAGCTTAAGACCAATAGCGATTTCGTTAGAGAATAGCCCTGATCACTTATCTGCATTTGAATTAAGCCTGCTTTATGTTTATTTTTTGTTTTCTTTATTTCGTTGCAGTTTATTCTTTTGTTCACTTGTTGTTGTAAAAATTAAATGCGGAATCTGTTTTAAGATCCAGAAAAGTACTTAAGATGGCTGTCAGTGCTATAAGTATAACCTAATCTTAATAAGATCAATATTTATTATTAGTTTTCACTGCTATTAATTGCTGTTCATAATGATAATCATATGTTCTTTTCTTATCGTCTTAAAAGTGGCAGGGGGGGGGGGGCGGCAAGCAGTGTTAAACACTTAACAGGTTCATGTTGTGATTTTAATCATATGGTCCAAATTAAAATAATTCTTTCAGCTTTCTTTACACAATGCAAACTATTGATTACATCCCAAAGCATGTCTTTATATATGGTCTAAACTAGAATGTCTAAACTACACATGCATATTCTTAATCAGTGGATTTGTTGTGTTTTTTGTGGTGCAGGAGGGGTAGAGCTAACAGATCTCCAGCTGAGGCCTGAAGCTTTGGTAAATCTCTCTCGCTCTCTCTCCATCACTTTCTCTCTCTTCATCACTTTCTCTCTCTCCATCACTTTCTCTCTCTATCACTTTCTCTCCATCACTTTCTCTCTCTCTCCATCACTTTCTCTCTCTCTCTCTTGTGTTAACTTCTTTTTAATATTTGTCAGTATTCTGTAAGTCTTGGCAGCGCCAGCATACACATGTTCTTCATATTTTCTTTCCATCCTCACCCTTTCTGAGCTTTGGCCATAGCTTGAAGCTACCAGTTGTGTTTTATTTTCTACTTTTTCTTAGTGTTGTTCTTCTTTCACTTTTTCTCCATTGTGGCATTTTTCTTTTCTGTATATTTTCAAATTGTCTGTTTTCTGTCTTCTTAGCATGTTATTTATTTCAGATTTGTAGCTTCAATTATGATGAACAACAACAACAATAATAATAATAGGAAGGTTGATATATATTTCACCTTTTTTTCTTGAGACCTGAACATAATTTAGAAATAGAGAAATGAGTTTTTCAAAATTTAGTTCACATCCTGTTTTCTGACTGATACAGAGTCTCATGCTACTGGAACACTTGTTGCCCATCTCTGAAAGAATTTAAATAAATCTCTACATTTCTCAACCTTTGAATCTAAGCAGAGACAGGTCCCTTATATGTCTTCTGATTTTGTACTGGGATTGATGGATTATAGACAAGCAATTCAGCACATTAGAATATGGACTATGACTGTTTATAATTCAGTTTGAAGAGTTTTTCTTTGGTACATGTATGGCTTTTATATCTCCTTTTCACATGTTAAGCTGGACACCATATTTCACATAAACAAGGCCTGCAGCTACTTGTACAAACGGAAAAGTACCTATGAACAATCATGTAACCAAGCCCTAGTCTATAAGTTTCAAACATGTATATATACTGACTACACCAAGAGTGATACAGTTGTAATTCAAAAAGGTTATGAAGCAAACCATAAAATGCTGTCGTGCCATAACATAATGTCTGTGGCATTCACTTATTCATGACATTTTTTTAAACGAGAAACTTTTGGCCATTTCCACCACTGTGAAATGGGTACTGATCACATGGGTTGTGACATGCATTGTGTTAGCTAGGCAGGCAGTCGAGATGAGTGTGTGCTGCCATATGAGCTTATTCATTTTTTTGCAAATCTTTTAAGTGCATTTCTTGCAAGAGTGCAAGGACCTATCCAGCTTTATATCACAACACTCTGGACATCGGAATACTTTCCTAGCAATGTTATTTAGTGCGTGGTTTTCAGTGTCTAGACTAATCTGATAATATTAGAAATTAGTGCTTTGGGTGGCACTGGGAAGGACTGTGATCAGCATGTATTCACTTTAACTGCCAAGCAGCGGCACAATTGGCAGGAAACACATTGCTAGCATGCACCTTGATTTACAGAAGAATGTATGTGAGCTCAGACCTGGAGGAATCGCCTTGGTGATCTAATGGTTAAGATGTCTGCTTCTGAGGTGTGAGGTCAGTGGTCTGCACCCTTGCTGAGTCATACCTAAGATATAAAAATTGGCAATCTAGTAGCTGTCCTGCCACGCACTATAGGGAACAGTACTAGGACTGGTTGGCCCGGTGTCAGTATAACGAGACAGCAGTCCCACATGTGGCAGCACTTGTCTCAAGAAGCATTGCCTTGATATGCATCTTGTTTGTGCATAAACACCAGCAGAAGAACCAAAAAGATCCAGTCCTTTGTCCACAAATTCCTCCCATAGATCCTCCGCCTCCAGTGGTTTGACTGAGTGGCAAACACTGACCTGTGAATAAGGAAAAACTAGGAACAAAAAAACAAAACAAAAAAGTATAACAAAACTAGTAAAGCCCAGCATAACTGACTCGGTTAAGTGGTTTGACTTGCCGCATGGTAAATCATGTGAAAAATTGGACTTGACAGCTAGGATGGGGTTTGAAACCCAAACCCAAATTTGAATCTGTCAATTTCAATATCATTGATTTAAAGTTATCATTGATTTGAACTAGTTCAGTTGAAATAGTCAAGTTCCTAAACAAAATGCAAGATCCTACATTACAACAACCAGGGAACTGAACATTTTAACTCTCTTCAGCACTGCCGTTAAAAGCACTTTTTTAAAAAAAAAAGACAAGGCTTGAAAAATGAGGTAAGAATAGAAGAAAAATAGTGGAAAATATTCATGTATGCAATAAGTTGCAGCCCTTATATATCCTATGATTTGCTGTGATGTACAAACGTTAAATGATCTCCAGGTTACTTGTAAAAATATAGTTCAGAGGCTGGTTATCTATACTTTCAAATTCACGTGGACCTTTTAAAGAAGGCATTCTTTTTCCTTTGATTGTATCCTTTTCTTGTTGTCACTGCTCCTTTGACATTTTCAGTAGGATCTTATTTCATTCTGTTTCTGTCTAAATACACTTTTATTTCAGTTGTAAAAGTAGTGTTCATTTTGAATGCATAAATCTGAGTTCTGAAAATAGAAAATATTTTGCACAGTGTTTTCACAGTCTAAAATTACTTTAGATCAGAAGGTAGTCTAAACACATTTTATGTAGTTAGTCCTAAGACATGTGAACAATCAATAATGCAACACCTTGGAGAGTCACGGCTTTCTGAGTCATCGGTTATCCTGTTGGCATGTGGTGTGTACATGTACGCAGGAAAACAACCACCAAGCCATTACTAATGTAATCATCTGAAATGAGTGTCTCCCTTTAGGGTACATTGTGGCATAGACTGCAAAAACTAACATATCATAAGGTTGGAAGTCACGGTAACCACAGGATTAGAAATGTGCACCTTAGTAAGAAAGTGTGGATAGAGGCCTGCCTCTACTTTCATTGCTGACCATGAGTAGCATAATTAGCAACACTTCTTTTGCTGTATAGAAGATCAAGAACGTGTCTGGTCTTCACAATACTGTATTTCTCTTACTGTATTCAAGGTTTTGCCTTTGGTCATAGTTACATGTATCTATAGACTCTAACAATGGTGCATTCTGCGAATCTGTTCCTTTCAAATTAATTATGTGATGAAAGATTGACAGGTGCTTAGACTAAGTGGTCTGACAGTCTTTTTTGCAAGGCATTCTCACTGTTTTAAAAAAAAGCTTTAAAATTTTTAAATGGGATTTTAAAAGAAAAACAACATAGGAACTAGGTAGTTTAAGACATATTTTTTCTTTGGGCAAAGCTTGAGGAATGCACCTTTATACGCTCTTTCAGTGCAGCTAAAACTCAGCTCTTTATGTAAACATGTCGAAACCCTGAATAATCTCCAAGTCAGCATTGATGGAATTTCTTTAGTGGGATTTACTGAGAAGGGATTTTTTTTAAGGGGGATAGAATGGTGGGAGCTTTGCATAAGACCATCTGTACATAATTTGACATCAGCTGACCTGTCTTCTGCACAAAAAGAAAGCCATGGAATGAAAACTTCATCGTGAACTCTCAGCTGTCTGGGGGATACCCCAGAGGAGCACCTTAGCCACGCATTGTTGATGAAGCAGTTTGCACTAATACACTTACACTGCTGTGGGCAGACAGATGGTCACAAAACTTAGAAGGAAAGCATTAATCATGGCTGGCCTTCTGCTGTTTGTCAGCAGAAAGGTTGAGTGGTGCTTTGTGTTTGCTGTGCTGCTGGCATGCAGACAGCCATTATGGCCTTTTTGGAGCAGGAAGTGGCGGAAAGCAGGAAACAGTAGATTTAGATCGAAGAGGTCCCCTATCATCAAAGCTGCTGACACATTATTTACAGACAGAAAAGGTGGAGAGATTGCAAATAAAGAATGCAAATGCTTGCCTTAATGGCCACATGCTGTGATATGTGTGTGTGTGGCGGGGGGGGGTGTGTGGGGGGGTGGGAGGGTGGGATGGAATCAGTTTGGCTCTGTAACCAAATGGTAAGATTATTTTTGCAGTTATCTTCACTTATTTCTTATGTGAAGTTTCTCGTACAGATTTAATGTTTCAATTGCTTCATAGTTGTTGACTTTGCTATGGATCTTACAGGTATATGTATGGAACAAATTATGTGGACAAAGCTGTGAATCTTATGGTTGTGGAATAAAAGACGATAAATATTCTCATAGTATGTAGGCTGCCTGCTTGATCTTGCAGGGTTTACTTTCTCGCAACTGATATATCTCTCTTGCGAACAGCAGAAAATCCAGATATTCTCTATGCCTTCTCAAAATATTAAAGATTAATACAGCTTCTGCCTTAATATTTATCATAACAGTGGTCTCAGATACACACAAAGTGTCTAGTCTGAGAGAAAAAAAGATGACCTCTCTAGTATAGTGCCTTCTGACATTTGGATCAAAGCTCAGACATTTATTCTGTTTATTTATATATGCTTTTGCCTGACCATGGATCAAAAAGAATGGCAGCACATTTTTTTAAAAATACAGTAATCTCAGACAATGCTGATAATAGATGTACCATTCAACTACCCTGCCATCGGATTGATTGTTACAGCCAAAGCTAAACTTGAGTATTTTTTGTATTTCTGGGTTTATTTCTAATCTCATTTGTTACAGGCCGAGCTGAACCTTCCTATTGAAGTGAAAGCAGGATATGTTGGTGAGTTATCTGAACACAGACATCCTGCGTTAGCCCCAACAAAGGCGGATAGTTAGCTTCCTGTGCAGTTAGCTTGTTATTACAGGAACCTAGATTTTTAAAAATACTGTACTGTCACTGGCTTCATTGGAACTTAAATAATAGCTGTAAACTATTAATTTTGGACAAATCATCTTGTTTACAAAACATAATACATTTTCTTATTTCTTTAACAGAAAAGTGCCATGGTTATTTCAGATTCTGATGAGTAACGATTTCTTCAAATGTTTAACTGGATTTGTACATCCATATTTGTTAGGTCATCTGAAGATAAATATACCATGGAGCAACCTGTTCACTGCCGATATCGACATAGCCATAGAAAATGTCTATGTTCTGGCTGGTCCTATAACGGACCGCCATTTTGAACCTGAACGAGAACGTCAGCTTCAGAATGCAATCAAACGACAGCTGCTGGAGACCATTGAAAATCCTCTGATGCTGGATGTGGGTTAGTACAACCCGTGTTGTCTGCATGCTTTTTATTCAAAGATTGGTACTTAATTTTTTTAAGGTTGATGTGACAATCTTAGGTATAGACATGTACTTATCATATAGAGTTTCAGCTGTTACACAAAGCAGTGTTTTTAGATGTTTTGTTTTGTTTAGTACATTGGAGCCTATGACTGAATCTCATTGAAATTGTCAACAAACAGCGATATAAAACCTAGGTGTTAAACATTGATAAGTTATTTCCAGAGTAACATTCTTGCTTATTACTCTCTGTCCAACTCTTTGATTATCTTTCTTCTGCTGAGCATTGGTTTCAGTCAGAAACATACAAACACACATGCACCTGCATGCACCAGAAAACTATTGATCTGGCACCAGTTCCGTTACCCCCTGCATAGCAGCTTCTGAGAAATTATCACACATACACCAGTGAAGTGGTCCCTCCATTAAGTGTGCTGGTCAAATGGCTTGTGCCTTTATACAAGTAAACTGAACGACCCCATGTGAAGCAAAATTTCTTAGGAAACAAAGTTCACACATTGTCAGAATAAATCAGTTCATTTTTGTATGTGGGTGTCGGTGTGCAGGCTTGTTCTCCTGTGTATAGATGTATAGGTTTACGTGTTCCATGCCAATGGGCAGTCACTGTACAAAATCAGAGGCTACTAAAATTAGTGCAAGAGAAGCTGAAATGAACAGTCAAGGCTGCAACAAAAAACAGGAGGAAAATCTTTAACGAATACCATTTACCTTCACAAGTATTTCTTAATTTGGCGCAATTATCTTTTGTATTTGCCACAGATGCTGTCAAATGGTTTGTTTGCTTCGATAATGATAGACTTGAAGCTTGTGCTAAGAAGATGAGAATCACAGAACTTCATCATTGTACATTTTTGTGGAAAATTACTGGAATTAGAGTGCTGATCTAAAAAATGATATCTCGTTAATGCACATGCATTTACTTATCCATCCCTCCACATGGACATCTAAATATGCTGTGCCACAAAGATGCACTTGTGCCCAGAAACAAACTCTTTCTTATTGTGTCATTGCTTATGTGGTGTGTGTGTGCGAAACATGAAGAACTCTTCTGAAACATCTCATCTCCATGAATCCTTCTCAGCAGATGGGGTGTCAGGGCCCATGTCTCACAAGCATAGAGAAAGATGGAGATGAGTAGGTCAAGCATCAGTCTGATCTTGAAACTGAGGGTGATGTTGCCATTTTGGTTGAGGCTCAGTTTTGTAAGTGCTGTAGTTGTCTGTGCTGTTCTGGGAAGTACTTCTGGCTTTGATTGACAATGGACCGAAAGTACTTGAAACCGTAAACTTCCATCCCCCTCCCCCCCAAACAAAATTAATACTGATAATTGGTATTCTTGTTGTGCAGCCCGGAAAGCTGATGAAGATCCATCTTTGATGGAGAAGCTTATGCAGAATCTTGTCAACAGAGTTCAGGTGAAAAAAGAAATTCATCCAGTTGCTGATTTTGTTCATCTGTGTCCCATATCTCATTGACCTCATATTTTTGTTCCAGTTGTTAGTCTTTGGCAAACATTTTCTCCTAGTGTCTGCTTGAGGCACATGCATGTGTTTATAGATTCACTTTTGGGTAGAGATGGAGGAGGTGGGGAGAGAGATCATGTTGGTGGAGTGTGTGTTGGGTGGGATGAGTTTGAGGGAAGAGAGGGGGAAGAGAAAGAGAGAACAGAAAAGCGTGGAATTTGAAACAGAGAGGAGCCAATAGAGAGAGATAAGAGAAGGCAGAAGGATTGTCTGTGACACCAGTAACCAGGGCACTTTAACATGCTGCAGGTGTCAATCCGGCACATCCACATCCGTTATGAGGACATGGTGACAAACCCAGACCACCCCTTCGCCTGTGGCATCATGTTAAAGCAGATTCTGCTTTGCTCCACAGATGCTAAGTGGGAGCCCAGAGGTCGTGGATCTACGCCGAACATGCTGCATAAGGTTTGTGGATTGTCGCAAACAGCAAAGTTTAAGAAGCATTCTGTTCTCTATGGCTGCCATTCAATTGTCTGGCTTGTTTTCCTTTCACTGGTTTCAGATAAACATGTAAGTTGACTTAATCGTTTGTTTCAAGCTCATCCCAGTTGATGTGAGTTGTGTTTATCCTGAATTCATTGTTTGTGGATCTGTGTAGCTGTTTCTATCCTGAGACCATCGTTTATCTGTTTTCTCAACAGCTCTTGAAGCTTGACGATCTGTCAGTGTACTGGAACCCCTACATTCCGGAACAGCATCTCTTACGTTCTCGTCTCAACACAGATGGCTGGAGGGTATATCTTTTTCATGTTCTTGCTGGGGAAAGTCTGTACACAAAAGTTTGTGTTACATGGGTGAAAGTCTTTTGAATATATATCTGGATTTCTGAATTTTGCGATTTTCCAATTCAGAACTTCTGAAGTCCTAAAATTTGATTTAAAAAATAACACTCACACACACACATACACACAAATATTGACTCGATCTGTTTATTATGCAATACGGTGGTCTGACCCAACTTGCACATTTGCTTAAAAACTGCTTTTCAGTCTGCTGCCATATTGATATGTTTGAACCGACAGTATGTTTGCAGAATATCGTGAAATGCCTAATTTAGAAGAAAAGGATAAAAATTGAAAAAGTAGAAGAGAGTAAACCATCAGTGGAGATGGGAATGTCTAAACAAAGTGACGAGAACAATGTAGCTTATCAAGTTCGGCGCAAAGAAATTGGATGTACTGGGCACAGCTTTTTGTATAGTGTGCTCAGTGACCATGAAGTATGGAGGTGGAGGAAAGAGGATTCTGAAACTTCATACCAATCAGCTACTGTGGACATCAGAACAATGTTCCAGCCCAAGATTCCTTGAATTAACCATGTGTGTGTGTGTGTCTCTGTGTGTGCTACATCAGAAAGGGAAGACTATCCAATGATTTTGTAAGCACAATTAAATGTGTAGTTCATTTTTATTGTATTATTGTCTGTTATTGGCTTCGGAAAACTTTCACCCATGTTGTTATTCTTTGATTTAAAGTGTAATAACAGTTTGCTGTTCTGCTAGCATAGCTCTGCCATCCAACCACCAGGATGCAAAAGTGCTTGAAGGCATAGCAACTGGCAACTTGCTTTGGAAGCTCGACCATAGATGTGTTTAAAGTTAAACTTTGATAACTGAATGGAAACTGATAGAGAAATAAGTCAAGATCTGTTCTAGACTGTGACAGTCACAGTAGACCCTTGGTCTTACTATATACTACTAATAGTAATACCAGTTACTGCTTAGGCGCTTGGTTCACTTAGAATAAAGCTATAGAACTAGAATACATCAGTGTGAAATGCAGTGTTACTGGATTATAGGTAAGACGACTTATTACAGTGTTGATCTACTTTGCATTGTTATGCCTTCAAGCACTTTTTGCCACCTGGTGGCTGGGTCAAGGACAAGAACAGCCCAGTGATAAAATGTTTGTGGTTTGTGCTGTTCTTTAACTTTCTCTACAATTAAAAAAGTATGATGTCAGAGCTAAGGAAGAACCCAATCTGTGTTTGTGGGCAAACAGGGCCCAGGAACTGGAGTATAGATTAAAAAGTGTGGGTATTTCCTGTTTTTTAAGTGAGAGACGACCCTTGGAGGTTGTGTTATCCCAGTCAAGTAAGGTGGTGGCACATTACCATTTCTAGCCAATGTACAGGTGATGTGGCTGGTGAATTTGGATGTTGTTGCAGAACTTGCTGAGGATGTCCATTGACTCCCACAGTATCTTTGAAGAGGAGTTTGACTTCAGTGAGTTGCTTTTGACTTTTAGTTATATTTCTGCAGTGACAATGAAAGTACACATTAAAAAAATTCAGTGGTGAAATGCTAACCTGTCAAAAAGAGAACAGAAAAAAGGCCAGAAAATATTTACAGATAGCTTTTTAAATAAAACACATAGTTTTGTTGGGTCTTTAATCACCATGGTTATGGTATTTTCAGTTGTGGAACCTTTGGCAGCCCAGGCCAGGCTCATTGTGTGCACAGAAAATGGCTTCACTCTTCCACGAGTCTTTGCAGATTTCACCATTGAGGAGATTGAAGTACTTCTGTCAAGGCAGCAGGTGCAGAAACATTTCTTAGACCAGATTTAGTTCTTATTACCAATTATTGACTGTCTTTGTTATTTTTTTCTTGCAGAAATATTCAGCATGACAAAAAAATCTACATGTTTTCATTCATTTTGTGTCTGTTAGCTTACAGAATTAAACTCTGGTCTCATCATAGGCCAATTCTATAAAATTTCAGCTTGGATTTATACACAGAAAAAAAATAATACTCAACATTTTGGATACATAAATTAAAAGATTGAATGCTGCTAGAGATCATTAATAACCTTACAGAAAGTTTACGGTCATCCCTGAATGTTGAATGCCCTTACGTTAGGAAGTCTCATTTGAACGGTTTAAAGATAACAGAAATATTTTGGCAAAAATTCCTCAGAAACATTTTTAATGATGCAAATTCCAATAAGCAAGGAAGGAAAGCATGGATGTCATCAAAGGTGGCTTTGTCATTTTTCTAGTTTTTAAACCTGCTGACACTGCAAGAGTCTTTCCAAATGATGCGCATTAACCAGCGGTACCGCAAGTACCACCCAGCTGTGCCACTCAAAGTCAGCCCAAGGTCATGGTGGCTGTATGCCTACACTTCTGTTCTTGAAGAGGTTATTCGGCCTTTCTCCTGGGAGAGGATCAAAGAACATAGGTATGATCAGGAAGTGATAGCTGTTCTTACACATTCTTGCACATCCTTTTTACTTTGCTTGGTTAACGTTGTTTACGTCATGCATCCACCCGCTTATTCTACACTGAAAGCTGATACTGGCATGATGTATCCTAACCTGCTGATACGGCACAAAATCCCAACAGGATTTGGTGGCCAGCCAGTTATTGTTATTGCTGTATTGTTTCCTTCCTCACAGGACTTTGTACAAAAAGTACAAAACACTGTTCAAGAAGAGTTTAGAGGCTGGAGAGCCAGAGTCAACTCGCGCCAAGCTGTGGGAGCTGGAGGAACAGCTGGATGTTACCAACATCCTTATCGCCCGCCAGCAGGCACGTCTGGAGGTCAGTTGTTTTGCCACAGTCCTTTTGTAGTAGATGCTGTTTCTTCTTCCCTCCATGAAGATCAGCATTGATCCGGTGCAGCTGCCAGTCAAGTTCAAGCATGGAAGGACAGGCTCTTAATGGCAGCGTAAAAAGCTAAGATGCTACCGGGATGATTCACAGGGCTTTGTCCTGATTGTAATTGTTAAGTTTATACATGATTGATGGCATTCTCATTTAATTAGAAGATATTTCATTCACTGCTTTTCCAAAATAGGGCACACGTGTAATTCTCTGACTTAAGTCACAAAAATTTTAAGAAATCCTTTATGATTTATGCACAAAGAGATTATCAAATTTAGAGCAGTGAATGGTCAGGGGTAAGAAATCTGAGTTCCAAATCTGAAGCCACTGGTTAAATACCCATATGCTGCATCACACTTCCCTGGGTTCCCCACGGTGTGCATTTGGGTGTAAAATACACAATAAAACTCCAAATTTCTTGTCACAATACTGTACCATGACCCAAAGTGCTAAATTCTCATTTGGCGATCCCCAAATCGCACCCTAAAAACAAAATCCACCCAGGCAACCCTGGTAAGACCCCTCCGCGCATGCGCACACGCTGAGCTCCCCGTGCGCACAGCTCACTGACAGGTTAAGCTGACTTTCTCTTGAGCGCTGCTGCCGACCGGTCATGCCTTGTGAGCTCCCGCTTACCGCCTGCCCGTCTGCTTCAGCGTTTGGCTTTGCCAGTGATCCCCTACAATCAAACCTCTGCGGCCAGCTACGACGTTGCTTGAGGGAAGTGATATCTATTTTTCCTCTGTGTCTGCCTTGTCTTACGTTGATAAAAACTTAGCGCTTTTGCGCCCTTTGGTTGTCGTACCGGCTAGCGGCCTAAGAGGGGTACACGTCTCTGGGGGTCACCTTGCGTGCCCTACCTACTTATACTCACGCTGCTTGCAACTGCCTTGTGTTATTGCTTACAGGTTGTGACGTTATTTAGTTGTTTAAACAAATACGTTCACCAGCCACGGAGTAGCTGTTTAGCTGTCCACCGGACTTTGGTTTTTCTACCACCATGCCGCGTGAGCCCCTGCCCGCTTCCGGTTCAGATGGAACCTTCCGCCGGGACCGCAACTTTGGTTATACTCACGCTGCTTGCAACTGCCTTGTGTTATTGCTTACAGGTTGTGACGTTATTTAGTTTTGTAAACAAATAGCTGATTTAGCTGTCCACCGGACTTGGGTTTCTTCAACTACCCCACCATGCCGCGTGAGTCCCTGCCTGCTTCCGGTTCAGATGGAACCTCCCGCCGGCACCGCAACTCAGACCGCCGTAAGCCAGACTCTGTTCGTCGGATACCTGCCGCTACAATTACCTCCAGCGGACCTTCCACCGTCACCGCCGCGTACCGTGACATCAGCTGCCGTGGTGTCTCTACCTATTCCTCTGCCAGACCTCTTCGGACCTTCGTCCCTCGCCTCCGCCTCCCCAACTTCCGGCCGCTCGGCGTCCAGCCGCCGTCATCACAACCGACGTTCCCAGCCGGGGATAGAGTGCGTCCTACCTCGCACTCTTCGTCGTGGTCAGAGGTTCCCTCCCACCGGGGAGAGCATGGTCGAAAGAGTAGCGCGGCGGCTACCACTGCGGGACCCGCTGGGGAGGTACAACCCCTGGCTCCTTCGGGACCAGCGGGGCGTTCACTGGGTCTCGCGCCGCAGGGAGCGGACAAGCCGGCGCTTGCTCCCCCCCTCGGCAAATTGGTGTCTCGCTCACCGTCCAGAGGCGCGGACGTGCAGCCTGTGACACCACCCCTCGACCCACGGGTGCATCCACCAGTCGTCGATCCCCCTCCCGCTGCTCTCGGAGCGGGTGGGGGGGAGGCTGGGGCTGTTAGCCACCCCGGCGAGGGGCTGTCGGTGCTGACGGAAGAGGCGTTGGAACGTCTGTTTTCCCGCTGTCTGGAGAAACGGGAATCGACCTGTCCTCCCGCCCGCTCTGGCGGTTGACAGGCACAGGCACCAACTACCTCTGGCCACCCTCCAGAAGAAACCCGCGCTTCTGGAGTGCAGTCTCACCGACACCCCCATTCTAGTCTCCCCCTCACTCAGGAGCTTCGCCCTAACAGTGAGCAGACTAGTTGGGACGACGATCGCCCACCTCACCTCTCACCAATGGTCTCGCTGGGTCACCTACCACCGGGTGAAGGACGTTACGACAACCACGCTCCCGTCTCCTCCCCAGAGCAGACGCCGGAAGAGTTGGTAGAGGAGCAGACCTCGGAACCCCTCGTTCCCGAGACAACTGACGAGAAACGTGGCTCACTTTTGCACGCCATCCTGGAGCTAGCAACGCTCCTCCAGGAAAGCGCCCCACAGTGTGTTGAGCAGGAACACCAAGAAACAGACCAAGAGGCCGCTTGGTTCTCCTCCGTCCACCTCCCGGGATCGCGCACGAAAGAACTTCGCTTGCGCGAGTCACCGCTGGTACGAGCCTCACTCCGTCACGCGTGGCAGGGATACCGCCATAGCCAGAGGTCGTCTGCCCCCGCGCACGATCCTCCTCTAGACACGTTATCGTCTTTTCCACAGGCCGCTCCAGTGGGTACGTTCCATCGACCACCTAGACCATGCGACAGCCATGCTTGGCTTGCCCGCGAAGCCACACAACCTGATCCACTCCCAGTTTCCCAGGAAGACCTGGCCCTGCTGCCGCCCGGGCGCAGACCTCCGACTTCACCGACGGATGTGCGGCCTTCCGCCCAGACGCAGACCTGGCGGCCGCCCGGACCTGTTTTCGCGCAATGGCGGGAGCACTCAAGGCTACGACCAACAGCGCTTCCTACGCCTTGGTCTCCTTGGTCCTAGAAAAAGGGATGCCTTCCTCTCCGCCACGACTGAGATCCCCGATCCATGTCAACGAACCTGCGCGTGGGGCCGGTTGTCCCGTCCTCCTTGTTCGGGCCGTACGCCCAACAGGCGGCGAACATAGTGGCGTCCGCCAACCTGGAGCACCGACTGGGGTCTCTGCTCGCCAACAGACAGCCTCGNCTCTCCGCCACGACTGAGATCCCCGATCCATGTCAACGAACCTGCGCGTGGGGCCGGTTGTCCCGTCCTCCTTGTTCGGGCCGTACGCCCAACAGGCGGCGAACATAGTGGCGTCCGCCAACCTGGAGCACCGACTGGGGTCTCTGCTCGCCAACAGACAGCCTCGCAAGCGCCTTCCCGGTCCCTCACGAGTACCAGCGTACAAACGAATATGCCTGGTACCAGGTCCCAGCCCAGAGGGGGACTCGGCACGCGACCACCTCCCACTAGGAATCGCGGTGCACGAGCCAGACGACAGCCCCCCCCCAATAGGGGGGCCCTGCCGCGGACACCACTGTCACCGCCTCTCCACAGACCGGCGGCCTGTCTCACGCCGGGAAGGCATGGAGGAGTTGCACCCGCAACTCCTGGGTACAGAGCGTGATCCAGGTGGGGTTCAGCCTGCTGTGGGATGCTACCCCCGCACCTTTGGCGAGTTATCCGCCTCCCTGCCATCTACCCAAAGACAGACGCACAAGGAAGGCTCTGGACCTGTCTGTGGCCGCCCTACTGCAGTCCGCCGCAGTGGAACGGGTTCACCACCCATCCACCCCGGGCTTCTCCTGCCGTCTATGCATGGTGCCCAAAGCGACTGGTGGGTCTCGCCCTGTGCTAGACCTATCCCACCTCAATTGCCACCTGCGGACAGTACGTTTCCGCATGGAGACGCCCGCATCGTTTCGAGAAGCTCTCCGTCCGGGCGACTTCTTAACGACCCTCGACCTTCACGAAGCGTTTTTCCACGTTCTGATCCACCCGCCCCATCGCAAGTGGCTGCGCTGCGTCTGGCGGACCAAGGTCTACCAGTTCAGAGTCCTGCCATTCGGCCTCTCCCTTTCCCCATGGGTCTTCACCATGGTGACCAGGGAATTTTACACTCTGATATGCGAGCGGGGGATACACTTCGGGCCTACCTGGACGACTGGGCGATCCTCGCAGCGGACACTGGCCTGTGCAACTTGCACACACAGGAGGTCATGTCCCAGGCCACGCTACTGGGATACTCCTTCCGCCTCAGCAAATCACAACTGCAGCCGTCCACCGTCTTCACTTACCTCGGCATACTGTTCGATACAGTGTCCTGGACAGTCCGTCATGCGCCACGACGCACAGACCGGCTTCTCCACCTGATTCACCAAGTGATGCACGGCTCCTTCACTGCACGACAGTTAGCGGCGAACGATGGTGTCGTTGGAACAACTGGTCCCCCTAGCAGCGGTTTTTTCTGCGACCCATCCAGAGAGCATTCGCAGATCAATGGCGCCAGCCCTCCCAAGCCTGGGATGCTCCGGTCCCACACCAACAACGTTCGCCCCACTGCTCCAACCATGGACACAACTGGCTTGGTTGGCAGCGGGCGTTCCCATCGTGCCCCCTCCCCCGGCAGCGGAAGTGTTCACGGACTCCTCCCTTTGGGGATGGGGGTGCACATTTCCTCCACCACATAGCCTCAGGCCATTGGTCAGCGGAGGAGACGACGTCGCACATCAACCAGCTCGAGTTGCAGGCCGTTCGCCTCGCCCTCGAGTCCTTCCACAATGTGCTGCCCACAGCACACATCCAGATCCGATCGGACAACACCACGGTAGTGGCATACATCAACCACCAAGGGGGTACCCACTCCGCAGCTCTATCGACTCAGGCGGAGGATCTGTGGCGTTGGGCCCACAACCACGACATCTTCCTGTCAGCAAGACACGTAGCCGGCACAGTCAATGTGCTAGCCGATCTACTGAGTCGCCCACACTGTGTCCTCCAGACCGAGTGGACCCTTACACACTCGGTCCTGGAGCCAGTGTGGGAAACCTGGTTCCGACCGCTGGTGGACCTGTTCGCCACCAAGTTCAACAAGCGACTGCCAATCTATGCATCAACAGTACCGGACCCGGAAGCCTGGGCGGTGGACGCATTCTCGCTGACATGGGCGGGTCTAGAAGCGTATGCCTTTCCCCCCTTGCCCCTCCTTCCCCGCGTACTGCGGGAGGCGGAGCTCGAACGCCCCCGCCTGATTCTCATCGTTCCGCGTTGGCCAGCACAGACATGGTTCCCAGACCTGATGCGACTAAGCAGCGCAGAATCCATTCCGCTGCGCATCACCCCCGGAACTCTCCTGCAGCCACGGTCCGGCAAGCCGCAGCTCCACCAACAAGGTCTACGATGCCCACTGGTGTCGGTGGGTCCACTGGTGCAGGTCCCATGGGAAGGACCCAACAAGGCCCAGGGCGGTGGATCTCGCCAACCACCTGTCTTTCATGGCTTCAGAAAGCCACCTGTCCATATCCACCGTGAGGGTGCGCAAGGCTGCCGTCCTCTCCACCCTCCAGCAACTGGGCGTCGCTCTACGAGGTGACACCTCACTTGTCGCGAATGTGATCAAAGGCAT